>JASDQU011175677.1:0-21671 GCA_032191745.1 Picea mariana
ATACAACAACTGATCTCTATGAAGTAGACTAAGATTTGTCAGTGAAAGAAAAGTTAAAACAAATAATTTGATAGCTCAAATACTGATTCACCCCCCCTCTTAGTATTTTTCAACAAATCGAGCTAAAAATATAACAATTGAGGCAGGGGTTCAATGGCCAAGGCAACCACCTATTCAATGTTGGGGTTGTAAAGGAGATCATATGTTCATAGATTGTCCTCACAAAGGTGAAAAAGTGAAGACTTTCCACGATGTACAATAAGCTAAAATAGTGGAGGACATGGGCAGAAATGTACCAAGGATCTATGCATCCCTGGACAACAAGCAAGCACAGTATCAGTCACATATGATTGAAGTGGAAGGTATGATCAACAACGAAACCATTGTTATTTTAATTGATTCAGGAGCTAGTCATAGTTATATAGATCTTGAGATGGTGTAAAGTTTTCATTTTCCAAGAAGAAGTCATGGAAAATCTTTGTTGGTGTAGCTGGCTAGTGGAGCCAAAATAAAATTTCATGAGATGGTTAAGTCATATCTTATGGACATGAATGGACTGAATACCATGGAAGATTTCAAAATCTTGCCTTTAGGTTCCTATGAATATCTAATTGGGATGGATTGGTTGGACCAACATCATGCTATCCTAGACTATCATAACAAGGAATTTACTTTCTTGGATGAGGAAGGGAGCCTAAGGAAAGTGTAGGAAATTCAAGGGGCAATGACCATTAGAGAAATTTCAACATTGTAGCTGAAGAAATGTTATAGAAAAGGGTGTCAAATATTTGCATCTCATATGGAAGAGACACCTAAAGATAAGGTGCCAAATTTGGAAGATCATGCAGTCCTGAAAGATTTTGAAGATGTGTTCAAGGAGGTACCAGGATTACCCCCAAAAAGAGATATTGATTTCTCTATAAATTTAATGCCTGGAGAAGCTCCAGTGTCAAAGACTCCTTATAGAATGAGAACACCAGAGTTGAAGGAGTTGCAAATGCAGATTGGATAACTTTTTAAGAAGGGGTATATACGCCCAAGTGTGTCACCTTGGGGTGCCCCAGTCTTGTTCATGAAGAAGAAAGATGGGACATTAAGATTGTGCATCAATTTCAAACAGTTAAATAAAGTGACTATAAAGAAAAAGTATCCTCTACCAAGGATAGATGATATCTTTGATCAATTGAAGGATGCAAAGATATTTTCAAAGATAGTTCTCAGGTCAGGATACCATTAGGTAAGGATTAAAGAGGAAGATATCAACAAAACTGCCTCCAGGACAAGGTATGGTCATTATGAGTTCACAGTGGTGCCATTTGGGTTTTCAAATGGACCAATTGTTTTCATGTGCTTAATGAATGGTGTTTTCTAAGAATATTTAGACAATTTTGTCATTGTCTTTTTGGATGAAATCCTTGTATATTCCAAGTCAGAATAAGATCATGAGCATGATTTTAGGATGGCGTTGCAAGTATTAAGGGAGCATTAGTTGTATGCAAAATTGATCAAGTGCTCATTTTATCATAAGCAAATTCATTATTTGGGACATATCATTTTAGAGGATGGGATAGCAGTGGATCTTGAGAAGATAAAATCTATTAGAAAATGGTTAGTGCCAAAGAATGTGACAGAGTTCATATCATTCATGGGCCTTGTAGGTTACTATAGGAGATTTATTGAAGGATTCCCAAAGATTTCCCACCCAATCAATTCCTTACAAAAGAAGGGTGTGAGGTTTCAATGGACATTGGATTGTGAAAAGAGATTCCAACACATGAAACAATTATTAACAAGTTCTCCAATACTAAGGATTGCAGACCCAAATGAAGGTTTTATTGTATGCACAAATGCAATTAAAGAAGGACTTGATGGATTCCTCACTCAAAATGGGTTTGTTATTATGAATCAAGGAATTTGAAGGAGAATGAAAGACACTATGCCACTCATGATTTGGAGTTGGCAGCCATATTGCATGTCTTGAGGAAATGGAGACACTACCTCATGGAGAAAAGATTTGAGCTAAGGACATACCATAATGGTCTGAAATATTTATTTGATCAACTAGCTCTAAATGCTAGGAAAAGTAGATGGTTAGAATTTCTAAGTGAATATGACTTTTATATAAAGCATATCAAGGGGAAAGAGAACAAAGTGGTTGATGCACTAAGCAGAACAGTGCATGAATTGCATGCTACAACCATTATCATGTACCAATCAGATTTGAAACACAAAATTTTAGAGGCTGCAAAATTAGATTTGCAATACAAAGAATTAGTGGAAAATTTACAACAAGGTTAATTGCAGCAGAAAATTGAAGAATATAAGCTAGATATTGATGAAATTATCATGTATAGGGGCATAATTTATGTACCAAATTCTTGGGAGTTGAAAAATATGATATTGAGATAAATTCATAATGCACCTTATGTTGGGCACCTAGGTTATTAGAAAACTATTGCAACTATCAAAAGACAATATTATTGGCCAGGGATGAAGAAACAAGTTGCATATTTTATTGCCAAATGTTTGGAATGTCAAAAGGTAAAGGCTAAGCATAGACACCCAACTGGTTTGCTATAACCATTACCCATTCCTAAGTGGAAATGTGAATTTCTAACAATGGATTTCATCACCAAACTGCCCATAACAAACAAGCAACATGATTATGTCATGGTAGTGGTGGATAACATGATTATGTCATGGTAGTGGTGGATAAGCTTACTAAAGTTGCCCATTGTATTCCAGTTAGGCTCACTCACAAGGAAGCCAACATTGTTGATGTTTATATGAGAGCAATTTCTAGATTATATGGCATACGCAAGACAATTGTGTCTGACAAAGATCCAAAATTTATCTCAAATTGTTGGAAAGGATTATTTAATGGATTTGGAACAAATTTGAATTTTAGCACAGCTTATCATCCAGAATCAGATGGACAAACAGAGAGAGTGAATCAAGTGATTGAGGATATGTTGAGGATGTATGTGATGGATAAACCATCAAAATGGGAAGACTATCTACACTTAGTATAGTTTTCTTATAACAATGGGTACCAAACATCTCTAAAGATGAGCTCATTTGAGGCACTTTATGGCAGAAAGTGAAACACACTGGTAAGCTGGGACAACCCAATAGATATAGCAGTTGTTAGGCTAGATTTATTCAGGGTAATGGAGGAGAAAATGATGAAAAAAAAAAAAAAACTTAAAGGATGCCCAAGACAGGTAGAAAAGATATGTTGATAAGGGCAGAACTCACAGGGAATTTAAAGTGGGAGACCATGTATTTTTGAAAGTGAAAGCCAATATAAGTTCCCTGAAGTTGGGAAATTGTTCAAAGTTGGAAAATCACTATTGTGGACCATTTGAAATCCTAGAGAGGATTGGTCCAGCAGATTATATGATTTTATCACCTACATCTATGTTTGTTCATAATGTATTCCATGTATCATTGCTAAATAAGTATATACATGATGCTAATCATGTTATTGATTGGAATGTGATTCAGGTGGAGCAAGAAGGCGCTTTCCAAGTGCATCCAGTACGCATTCTAGACCAGAAAATCAAACAACTCTGGAATTGAGCCATAGGTATTGTAAACATCCAATGGACCTAGTAAAATCCTAAGGATGCTACTGGGGAGAATGAGGATGCCATGCAGGCATAATACCCACATCTTTTTTAGGATTTTTGAAATTTTGTTGTATATGTGTACATGATGCACTGAGGATAGTGCATAAATAAGGGGAGGGGATTGTAATATCCCTAGGCCGAACCCAATTGTAAATGTAAATGCAAATGTACTTAAGTTGGTGAGTTGTTTGATACCATTTTCTATCCACCTTTCATGGCATAGTGTGTGCATGTGCTACGCAGTAAAATCAAGTGTGCACATTCCAAGATACCCCACGCAACAAATTAAGTGCGTGTGATTTTGAGGCCAGGGAGCCTTTGTGTATATGTCGTGTTTTATAGGCTAGTGAGACAGTTATTATAAGCTAGGAGGCTTATGTTTGTATTAGGCTAGAGAGCATAGATGCTAAAGGCCAATGTGCCTATTTTTGTATATGTCTCATCATTAATATAAAATGCATTATTGCATGCAAAACGACCATGATAAAAGAGTATGAGGGACTAAACTCCACTGGTTAGGGAAGGGGGGGGGCTAAAAGTTAAGGAAAAAGGCTAAGCTAGGGAGCTTAAGCCAAAAATGAATATTATATTAATATTTATTAGAGTATAAATTATGGATAATTATTTTATCCTATGTTCCAAAGTGGGGGACAAGTGGGCCAAAGTAGCTCCCAACATGGCAAGTATCAAGTTGGGGACATGCATACATATTGTTGGGACTTAGTTCATTTTCCATCATTCCTTCCATCACTCAGTAAATCACTCCATCATCATCCACACACTCATTGAGCTATCCTCTGTACCTTCATGTAATTGTACCTAAACCTATATCCATAGCCATAGTTGTTTTTGTAGATGGTTGGCTTGGGAGATGGACGGAAGAGGTGAGTTGTTAGGCCCATGAGCAATTTTTCTTCGAGTGAGACAATTGTTGGGAATTGATTTCCTGAAGCTGCTAAACTGCAGCTACAGGGCTCTGAGACTTCCTGTCTGGCCTGTTGTTGAATCCCAGAAAGGAAGTGGGGTAGTCGAAGGACTGTTGAAAAAAGAAGGGGCACACTTCCTTGGGTGGGACAGACATGTGGGGAATGAGGGACTGTAGGCTATTATTTTGAGTAGGCACCTATGACAAAGTCTTTCCTGTTGTATGTGATAAATTATCCTAGTTAGGAATCCCTTTACCCATGTGGAGTTTAGTCCCAGATCGGGGGTGACCCGCTACCAAGAGTGATGAGTAGTGTGGTCTAAGGCTGGGAGGTTCATGGAAGGTATTCACACAGTTGGTGATATTCTTGCCAAGATAATTGTCAATTGTGTGATAAATTTACATTTTGCATTATTAGTTTACGTTTTATTTTTATGGGTTTATTATATGTGTGGTTATAGCTTCCTTTATATTTATGGGTATTGCATGTATATGCTTCATGTATATGTTTACTATTATTTCAATATGAATATGTGAATTACCGAATGTATTTGTCTATTTATGTTTTATATATATATATTTCTGTAAGAGTTCAGTGTGTATGAAATTTAATTTCATGCAATTCAAAAAAAAATGTATGTGGCATAGCTCAGTTGGATGTTGGGTATGTCACAACATGTGGAGGAGAGAAAGAAAGTGTTTTTTGGAGTAGCATGCCCTGACATGGGTGGTCGGGGATGTTAAAGATGATAACCAAAGAATAGTGTGTAAATCTTCTTGAGAACCCAATGTTTCCTTATGGATCAAAACATGATGAGATGAAACATCCTTATATCATAGATATGATGTAGAGGAAAATCATACACATGCAATATCTTCCTACATATGAGCATGTTGCAGACATCTTCACCAAAATAACTTGCTGAAGAAAGCCTCCCTAGTTGATAGGGATTGTTGATGACTCCAACCAAGACAAAATTTAAAGTACATCTATGTGAGACTTGGCATGATGAAGAATGTCTCCCTAGATGAGAGGGAGTGTTTATGATTGAATCTATGTGAGACATTGTCCACCTTACAAACCTGTGAGATGTGGATCATTGTAGCTATGTAAGTCTTTCTCTCATCTTACAAACCTGGGAGAAAACCCCTAAGAAAGGTATGTGGTTCCTACCTGAGACAGAGCTAGGAATGTAGAGATGACCTCCTCCATTCAGACAATTGAGAAGAACTCCAGATGATTATCCAGTGAGAAAGGAAATTCATTGAGTTGGATGTGCATGTGGTTGAGCATAAGGTGAATTTGTGAAATATCAAAGTGTTGGATGCATCATCATGTGAACATAAATGAATATGATGTGTTATCCTCCTCTGAGTAGTAGAGTTGATGAGAAGAATTCAGATCATTCTCCTGTGTGATGTAGTGGGAAAGAAGATCTGTAGATTGAATGTGCCCATGGATGAGCACATGTGAATGTGTGAATATTTGGTTCTTTTGTGTAATGCAATGAACTAAAGATATGACATCCCTATGGATGTGACGCTAGTGGATGAGCACTAGTGGGTGTATCAGGTCCTTTGCTGCATGTGGTTGAGCACAAGGTGAATGTGTGAAATCCCAAAGTGTTGGGTACATCATCATGTGAATAGAAATGAAGATGATGTATTAGCCTCCTTTGAGTAGCAGAGTTGATGAGAAGAATCTAGATGATTCTCTTGTGTGAGGCAATGGGAAAGAAGATCTGTAGAGTGAACTTGCCTATGGATGAGCATAGGTGAACGTGTGAAGATATGGTTCTTCTGTGTAATGCAATGAACCAGAGACATGACATCCCTATGGATTTTCCCCTAGTGGAAGAGCACTAGTGGTTGTATCAGATCCTTTTTTATATGTTGTTCAAGAGTCAGAACTTCCTGTAACCCTAATTGTTATGTAAAGGGTACAGGTTGACCCCACCTTAATGTGATTAATAATAAATGTAAAAGATAATTAATATGGTTTATAATAATAATAATTATTATTATTATATTGTGACTTAGTGAGGTCGGCCCTATTGAGCCAATAGACACTTCAGTTGATAGGATAAGTCTAATATAAGTAAAGGAAGATTCCCCATTGTGGAATCATATTCTTCATATGAGTTTGGAAATTTCAGCAACTACATTTAATTGGGAAAAGTGTACACCTCTCTTGGGTGCTAGTCTTATAGGATTTGGACACCCTCTTGTGTGCTAGGTCTTTCTTGGTAATGAAGGTCTTTCTCTTGAAGAATATAGCAAAGGATTTGGCTGGGTTTTCTTCCCTGGATGAGAAGGGTTTCCCAGGGTACTTCTTGTGTTCTTGTCCATGGTGCTTCTTCTTGTGATCTTTGTTTCCGCAACATTATTTTTTATGGTTGTGTGAAATGCTAAAATGAGATAAGCTTCATGCTTAACCTAGCTTATGAAAAATCAACACAAAACACTAAAGATAATCCAAGACTGAGCATGTGCATCTCTTGTCCTTCTTCTTGTAGCTGTAGCTACCTTCAAAAGATGTGCACTAGATGAGTGTGTGAGTGAGTGAACAAGTGAGGTGCCATCCTCACATATAAATACTAGTTGAGGAGGTTCTAGGGTTATGTCTTTTCACCAAGTAGGGCCAACTTCTTCCAATAGTGGTTAAAACCACTTTGTTAAGTCCTAGGGGTCGCCTTTACTAACACCATGTACCATGCAGCATGCACCATATTTCTTTGGTACTAAGACAATCAGTGACCCACATGGTGAAGTGCTTGGGAGAATAACCCATTTGTCAAGAAACTCTTGGATTTTGTTTTTATTTCTACATTTTCCATCACTGACATCCCATACATGCCAATGTTTGGAAGAGGACAATCCTGTTGCAAAGAAATCTCATGTTGGACTCCTCTTTTGGGAGGAAATCCTTTTGGTTCCTGAAACATCTCACCATGAGCATTAAAAACCTCATATAAATCATATTTCAGTTTTGAGTCACATCCTTGGAAGGATTCCTTTTCAACATTCTCTTTTGGTTTTATCATCAAGAGAACAAAATTCTCACTAACATTCATTAATCTCTTCAGTTGTCCATAATTTACAAGTGACATGTTCATCTTCTTTTTATATGCTCTAACAATGTACTCAATTCCATTTTTAAACGAATGATATTTGTTCTCATGTCTATGAAATATAGCTCTCATATCATACAAATATGGACTTCCCCAAAAAATACCACATATATCCAATGTAATGACATCAAGCGCTACCTCATGTATAAAGTTTGCAGTAATGGAAAATCCAAGTTTATGCCTTCTTGTTAGATGCAACTTTGCATTGCACATATCCATCCTAAAGGGTATGGTTTTGGATGAGGTTTTGTCTCCAAGTTTAATTTATTTACTGTATCTTCAGATATGAGGTTTTCTTGTGAACCACTATAAAAAAGTGTGTCTATTTTGGTATTTTTTGAAATCACCCTTATGTGGAAAAGCTCTATTCTTTATTTTTCATGTTGAGTTTCATTGATAGAAGAATTTGAAGAACTAGTGCTAGCAATGGACTCCTTACCTTTATATCCCATGTTTGTAATCTTTGTCTCATCACCATAATCTGAACCCAAATCATGTTGGGTAGTTGCAACAATCTTTGGATTGCCTTTGTTGTTGAAATTTTTGGGTCTCATCTCATGATGAATTTTCCAAAAATGGTATTCATCATGGCCATCCTTATAACAATGCTTGCATGTCAATTTTTCTCCATCTTTCCTCACTGAATAATTCTTCTTTCCTTTTCCCTTGA
This sequence comes from Picea mariana, assembly GCA_032191745.1. Lineage (NCBI taxonomy): Eukaryota > Viridiplantae > Streptophyta > Pinopsida > Pinales > Pinaceae > Picea > Picea mariana. The sequence continues at coordinate 8,359 of JASDQU011175677.1, forward strand.
ACTTTCCCTTTTTCTTTTTCTCCATCAAAGAAAGTTTTCTTTCTTCCCGCTTGAGGAATATTCTTCCCTCTTGATTCTAAATGAGTAGCATGCACACATCCTTCATCGATATTTCTAGGATCAAAGATAAGCATGGTATGTCTCAAATAACTATGCAATCCTCCAATGCATTTGAGAAAAGTATCTTGTGAAGACAAATCTCCACCCAAAACAAAAGATCGTTTTCTAAACTCTTGAGTGATGCTTTGTACATTTTTCCCCTTAGCTTGTCTAAAATTTTTCCAATCCATTATATCTTTCTGTGTGTATGATAATGGATAAAATTTCATTTTAATTACAACAATAAAATCATTCCAAGAGGATAAAAATTTACCATGTTTCTTCATGTCCTCTTGAGTTTTGGCTTCCCACCAAATTATTGTTGCACCTTCCAATCTAAGAGAGGCAGGATGAAATTTGGTTTCATCATATTGGATCATTTGTATCCTACAATACACGTCTATTTGAAGAACCCAATTGTCTAACCTTTCTGCATTCACCTCTCCATTATACATAGGCAATTCAAATTTAATATCAAGCTTAAGTAAAGGAGTATGTGTTATAGTTTTGACATGCTACTTTGGAGAAATAGGAGTTGGTTATGAAATAGTAGAGAAAGAAGAAGATTGAGGTCAATGAGGTGGAGTGCCACCATTCCCTATACTCCATTATGGAGTGTTTTCCTCATGGTATCCATCATATTTTGGAGGATTAGAACTTTCACCCTGCAATCTTACATTCCTTTCATCAAATTACTTTCACCATTTCAACCATATCAAAGAAATATTTCCTGAAAGTTTCCTCTTCTAAATAAAGGTGATCTTGACTCCCAATATGAGCCATGCTTGGTGAATGTATCCTTGAACCCTGAGGTGAATGTGAAATTCTCCTTATTGAGAGCTGATAAATTGGCTCCACAAGTTGTCCTTCTCCTCTTATGATATTCAACCTTGTAATCATCAAAAAACAACACTTGCACAAACAATCAAACCCTCAAACCTATGCTCTGATAGCAACTGATCTGAAAATGGAATAAATTTGTTTCCAATAGATCTTTAAAATGAAGAATACTTGTCTCTTTAAATTGCAAGTGTAACAATGGTATGCATTTGGGCAATTGGATCAAGTTACTAACCCATAAGTTCAATGAGTTTTACTTAATCATGAGAAGCATATCAAACAAATAAAACCCATAAAAAATGAACACATAACATAGCAAATGACAAAGGAGTTCACCCCTCTCTTATGCTACATCTCCTGGTCCAAATTCCCTTGGATCATTTTCATTATTCTCAAAATGTGCTCTTACATTGCTCTAAATACAAAATAGATGGCTCGAATGGCTTCAAAACATCCAAAAACCCCTAGCTGGGCTTTTTCGACACCTGGTTTGGCCAAAAAATGAGGAAGTTACACCTCCTGGAGGTTTTCCACTTCAAGATTGTTGTACCTGCTCGCCAAAATGCACCCATTAATAGACCAACCTGGCCTTTGTGTGTTTTCCACACCAAAACCCATCACATGCCATGATCCTGCAAATCAGGTGAAAATATAGGATCGTCAGTGCGCTGGCCCCCATTCTCGATGGAGAAATCGGTTGTATGGCCCCATGTGGCCAATGACCTAAAAAATGTGTGCCCATTGACTAGATCCTCTGCACTTGGGTTTGTGGTCATATGGTATGAGTTCCATAGGACCGGTGTTTTAAAATCAATTTGGAAATCCCATTTCCCACCAATGGTTATATTTCTCGTCATATGGTATATGGTCGTATGCAATGTATGCGTCGAGGGATACACACCATAGCAATGTTTGCATGCCAAAAGGTTTATAGAGTGGTCATGTCATATATGGTATGAACCATGGGCTTGAACCAGGGGTTGGGGCTAAGCCCCATCCCTTTCCTCTGCCAACCAAAACTCAACGCAAATTCAAATATATATTAACATATTATAATGTTAAGTCATATCCATGGGTTGGCTGGTAGCCTGGGCCTTGCCAAACCACTCCCCCCTCTTGGATTTTGTGGTTTCAACTCCCGTGGATTCATAAAATTTTACCACTTGCCAACAATACTAGAGTGGTTCCACGTGATAGCCCACAACTGGGCCATGTGGCACCATATCATTTTCCCAAAAGATGACATGTGTCACAACTTTATTCATCCACATGTTTGCTAATGTGCCTTCCCTATCAGTATGCCAAATCATCACTCACATCACTATATGGTTGTACAACCTATACGGTCAGCTTCCATGTCAACATTGTACAGACTGCACAATCAACAAATGTTTCCCTGTTGGCAAAATGAACAGAATGCAAAATATTGCTCATACGACATCCATTTGAGCCCGTTAAAGTTGTGTTTGGTTTTTTATGATGAGGCCTATGAATGTGTCATTTTTGAGGAAATTCAGAGCACTTTTATTTTTGAGAAAAATTTGATCCCCTGGATCAACATAGAATTTGTAATCTGGTAGAGTTTTTGACATTGATGGTTCAACACTAGTATGTTCCAACAACAAGAGCGGTAGAATTAAGAAGGTGGACTAGATGTGGCGATTAGCTAAGCTATAAAAAATATGAAATATATGGAGCTTTAAATGTCTCTCTCAGGCAGGAAGACTTCTTTTGGTTAAATCGGTTCTAGAGGCTATACATGTCTATTGGATGTCTTTAGCATAGATCCCAAAAGGTATTATGGAAAAGATTGAAAATTGTTTTTTGAAATTCTTGTGGGAGGGGTCCCAAGACAAATCTGTTATCCCTTGGGTAAAATGGTCATCCTTGTCCCTCCCAAAATCTTTAGGAGGGTGGGGTTTGAAGAATGTTTTCTTTTTTTCAAAATATCTGGCCGCAAAGTCAGCTTGGAGGCTCATCACAACAAATAGTTTATGGACTCAGGTGGTGATACGAAAATATGTTAGACCTGCATCTATTCAGGATTGGATTATAAACCCACTCAAGAGGTTTCCCTTGGCCTCTATTATATGGAAAGCATTGGTTTCCTCGTTTGATTTTATAGGGTATAGTTTGTCTTGGAGAATCGATAAAGAAAATCAGGTGTGGATTGGTAGGGACCCTTGGATAGGTTATAGGGGAGCTTATATACTGTCAGAAAACATAATTCATAGTCTACATGATAAGGGGTATTTATTTTTAAGTCAATTTGAGGATCCATAATTTACCGCTCTTTGGTCACAAGAATGGAAGTCCCTTCCCAAATTGGGTCTAGAAGATGGTGATGAAATTCAATGGGGAAATTACACCAGAGCCTTAAAATTGGCGCATGTCAGACTAATGGACAGGGAAGATGAATTGATTTGGGATTTAGATCCTTTTGGAATCTATACACCAAAAGTTGGTTATGTGCAACTATACCTAGATATCCATCTCAGGGAGTCGGAGTGGTGGTGGAAATGGGTATGGAAGTTAAAATACCGACCAAAATAAAATATATTCCTGTGGTGTTTGTTGGTTAAAAAGTTATGACATCGGATATCATGAGAAAAAGGTAGATTGAAGGTCCTGGATGGTTTTATTTATGTAAAGGTGAGGAGGAATATGAGGCTCACTTATTCTTACTTTTCCCTTTTTCTCAATCTATTTGGTTGGAATTATCAAAGGTGATTGGGAGAGTCGTTTGTTGGAATGGGAATCAGGTGGAGGAGGCAAGGAGGCCCTAGTGCTCCACTTCGTCAAACAACAATATTATATCTCTCCCATCCCTTGTCTATTGGGGTATCGAGCTTTCCAGGAACTCTATAATCTTCCAAAATAAAGACATAGAAACCAAAATTATTGTTGCACAATTCTTATCCATTTTAGCTCATTTTCCTGAGGAAAAAGACGGTCAGAAAAAAGAGAAGTTCGGGACAAAAGAGTGGACTGCCAAAGGCCCTAGGCATTTTTTGATGGGGATTCATAGAAAAGGAAACAAATTTGTCGGGGTGGAGAGATTTTTCATCTTTCAAATAGTGTGAGATTCAAAATCAAAATGTGTTTAGGCCCTAGATCAAATCATTTTGCAGAGTTGATGACATTAAAACTTATTCTCCTTTTGTCCAAAGAAAAAATTGTGTCTTCTCTTGAAGTTTTTGGTTAAATGGGTTCAAAATCGATACCAATGTCATAACATTAATTTACTTCCCCTCCTTGAGGAAATTCAAAGAATTTTTGGCTCTTTTTATAATTTTTAAATTCACCATGTTTTCAGGGAAAGGAACATGATAAAAAACCAAAGACGAAGACACAGACGAAGTTGGACCTCTTGAAGATTGGTTTAGAGACAACTCTTTCAAATGGCTTGTCACCGAATCTATGGACTTTAAATTGGTGGAGCCTATAATGTCATTGACATGAGGTCCAAGATTTTTTATAGGGTCATAAATTGACCATGGTGCATATCTAAGAATGTGGTATACCATCCCAGACTGAGCATATATCATATCTAACTATTGGTCTTTAAAGATCGCTTCTTCCTTAGTGGTAACCCCAAATGTAGCAACATCCTTTGAGATAGGAGGGTGCAACGACTTAAGGAAACATTCTAAAATAAAGGCCAAGGGTATGTAGCTCTTAATAAACATCTTCCATCTATGCCACTCTTGTATATGATCCGAGATATGAGTGGCGGTATCCTGGCGTAAATTCGACATAAGTTCTAAGCCAACATCGCAACAAACCGACAATTGGAAGTGGTTAAGGAAGACCAACACCATTTGACTAAAGGTCCCATATGCCCCCCTAGGTAACTCAATATACCATTTCACAACAACTTCAATGAAAGTGCATTCAAATAATATTAACTGAATAGAATCGTCATTAAGGGAACTCGAGGAGCACCATAGGTGAAAGGTAGTAACGTGATCACTAGGATCCTCACCATTCTTACCTTTGAATTTTGGAATGTTCGAAGGAAGCTTGGTGGGGATGTGGTCCATGTAGGATCGTGACTCATAGGTTCATTCATCAACTTAGACAAGTCTGACAGATTAATCATGGCCAGAGAAGGGAGACAGGGTTGCGACATTGGGCCCCAAGCTCCCTGGAAAGATTGTATTTGAGGAACTGTAGCCCATCCAGGGTTCTGGTAAGAACTGTGGCCCTGTCCGGGATTGTAAGACCCTCCTCCGGGCTGATTCATAAAATTTTGGTTTGGCATCATTCCAATAGGAATGTTCTGATGGGGGTTATAAAAATTTCCCCTACCCGGATTGGATCTGGGTTGGGGGTTTTTCAAAGCATGAAATTAACCTTCTATAGGTGTGAATCCAGAGGATAGAGGTGGATTTGTCATTCCAAATGTGTTGATTAGAATCAACACCAAGGAGGTAGGGGAATAGGACAAAACTTGAGGAAAATATTTTTTGCAAGGTTGGTTGTTCCACCCAGAAGTAAGAGGATTAGACCCAGGGTTAAAAGAAGGAATGCCTCCCATATTAGGAGTCAGTTGAGGGATTTGAGAACCACCAAATGAAAATGGAGTGTAAGGAGGTGTAGTTCCCCCAATCCCAATGCTAGCATTAGGGCCAATAGCTGGGATGGAGTTCAAAAACTATGAAGTAAAGTTCAATATACCATAGGAAAAAGGACTAGAGGCCATAGGGATGGACTAAACATTATATCCCGATGAGTGACCAAGAGACCCAAAAGGGTTCAAGGCAAGAAATTGAGAATTCACTATAGGCTGAGCCATAGCAATGACAGGTGCCTCCAACACTACAACCATTGTGGTTGAAGGATTTGAAGGGGTGCCATTAACTATAGTGGGTGTGGGAATTGAAGGGCTCCCAGTGTTCTGAAGACTAGGTTCAATACTCATCCTTGTATAATCACAAGTCTGAACAATGGAGGTGTGTGTACCACACCTAATAACTCTATGCCTTTTAGAAGGAAAAGACTCTAAATCTGGTGGTAACTATAATAAGAGACAGGACCGACGGGGATGCTAGTCTGACTCCCTAATGACTTAATACTTTAAAGACAAAAAAAAAATCCTAAGGCCAACTAGTAATCAAAGAGCACACCAAAAGTCAAATAGCCAATATGCACACAAATTGGGTAAAGTGAATGAAAGTGGTCTCCCTCCCTAAATAAGGTATGTCTCACCCAAGAGGGGCCTAAGACTCCCTGCTAAAGATCAGAAGTAACATAATCAGTTATAAGGGCCCTCATGGGCTTAACAACCATTCGGTCAGATCCCCCCAAAGAGGTAATACTCCATAAAGGTTGTGTTTTGTTCAAACCTTATCTAACCCAGGGTACCTGTAGAATAACCCCTGCAAGTAACCTATTTGGCACCTAAGTCAAGCAACTAATAAACCACTGTATAACCAATGCACATGCGAGCAGTCGTAAGTTAGGTCCACCATATGGGCAGGGTAGCAAAGCTTGAAACCTTTAAAGAATCACGTCTCATGGAGGTAAGGGTACTAACAAGATCCCCAGATACGAATAAATCCCCAAAAATATCTCTGATGCTAAGAAGGTATCGGGGGGATATTACTTCAACCAACCTCGTGCGACCTCGTGATTAAATCCAGTGTGAGAGGATCCTCCTGATATTACCAATTATACAATGGATTTACCCACTCCCTTTCTCAGACACATATGTTGATTTAATTTCCTTGGAGAATTTTACTCACAAAATCCTATTCCAAGGCACTAAATCCTAAGCTAGTTTGTGCATCCTAGGAAATAAAATCGTGACTAATCAATTTTAAATTATAGCCTTAATTTTAATGGTCATTCTTAATCAAATAGGTATGGTAGTGAAACTCATGATGCTATGACTCAGCAAGAAAAGTAAATATGAATAAAATGAAAAGTCCTAACTTCAATTTTCAATGAATGATATGCTTCTAAAAACAAATGCAATTTTCAATTTCAAATCTGCAATTCTGAAGTAAAAATGCAATATTTCATTACATGCACTAAGCTAATTATCAAGACTCAAAAGATAAAAAATGCCAAGAAATGCAAAATGACTAATATTTTTGTATTTTCAATATAAGAGAAATGAAAATGCATGGACTGAACAACAACTTGATATATAAAATTATACTGTGTATAAAAAGAGATAACTCAAGAATAATACCAAGGAGAAAAACACCCAACCCAATGTAAAAGAACAATCAAAATGAAAAGGTGATGAGAAAGACTCCACCCAAGAATTCAACCATAGACAATTTTTCTGTCATCCCACAGGCACTTAACAGTCACTACAGGGACCCAAGATAACTCAACAAGCATAAAATCCCACCCAAAAACCACCAAACCGAACAAACAAGCAAGGAAGGCTGATGTACGCGCTTGTTCAAGGAAACATAGTGTATATACGTAGCTTGCAGAGGGAAAGCCCACGTATATACGTGACTGTCAAGCCGAAAACCATGTATATGTTTCAAAAACAAGGCCAAGCAAGGGAGAAAACTGAAAAACTCATACCCAGAGTGAACATAGGCTGTCAAGAAATGATACAACAAGAAATGCAATAGGAATGAGAGAAATCTAAGAAGAAAAGTACTCCAAACCCTAAGAAAGAAGATTCAATCCCCAGTATGGTTGCCAATTCTGTTACGAGGAAAATATGTCTATGGCTAGGGTAAACCACAATAGACGGAAATGACTACAGAAATCAACTATATTCTCAAGTATTCTATGTAAAAAAATATACTAGCAAGACAAGATAAAAGGCCTACTTCTTCCAGATGTTCGATGAAGTCCATCATTGAGCACTTGACTCAAAGCAATATACCTGCAACTAGTCCTCAAAAACAAAGCAAAGAAAGAATATGGTGATAATAAATGATTTTAGCACATTCAATAGCATAATCCGTTAATAAACATGAAAAATATTCCCACAGAATAATAAGTCAAATATTTGAAAGATATCAATTGGATGGAAAATGAGTAATTCTACTAATATATGATCAGCAAAAGTGAAAATGTTACAGACTTCCATGTCAGCATGGTTCGAAACTGAGAAACTAAGTTCCTTCCAGCTGGGCCTCCACTACTTCAATCCTCCACCAAAGGAAAGATCATAAAAGAGAAACAATGAGGTTCTCAATCAATAAGGGAAGAGCTTAGGGGATGAACACTGTGTTCAGACTTAAAGGACAAAGGGATGCAGACTCAATATGAAGTAAATAATTTCTCCAGATTAACTTTTCTCTCAAAGTTGAATTCTTTCTCTTCATTTTGATAGCTCATAATTGGCCCATTTATAGCCTTCAAATGGAACTGAAGGGTTGAGTCAGAACGTTTCCAGTATATATCTTGTCATGACATGGAAACCCGACATTAATTTTTCATTTTTTGGCACAAATCCTGATGTATGCGGGTTGTAGTGGTGAAGACTACATATATGAATGTTGTATAGTAGGAAGTATGTGTACATGTGGAAAAATATGTATTTTTAGCTTTGTGATTTACAAACATGGATGATAAGTCTACATAGAGAAACATAAAAAGGCCCTTTGTGCAAGATTGCATAGGGTGAGGAAAATATTTCTATAACAAATGCAGTCGTAGGTTGGTGGCATAGGCACACTCTATAATGTGGTTCATCAATGATTTCAAATTCCCTTTTTTCGATCGACACACAGGGTATCAACGTATGCAGAGAAACACATTAATTGGCCTTTTAAATTGCAGAACTTGATCTTATTTTTTGTTGAAAACGTCCCATCATTACCCTAATTTAATAGTTGAATCGGGAGTCGGTGATTTTATTTAGATAATGTTCATTGGTACCTCTTGGTAAAAAATGAGACACCGATCCATATTTTTGTACAATGCTTATGTGGAAATGATGACTTGGAAGTGTGACTAGGACACAGGGAAACCTAAGGTGACTTGAGATGAAACTAAGGTGTAAGAAATTCCTATGCGATAAAAACACATGGCGTTTGATATTGGCATCTTCATTTAATCGTGCTATTCAGAATCAAGGATTTTCATTGGATAAGCATTTTAACAAACAAGTCCTACCCTTCCAATGCCTAAAAAGTCTCAAGGATCAGCGATTGACGATAAGTTTAAAAAAGTGTTCTTGGATTACCCTGCTCGAAACTTGTCTATGACAAAAAATCATGGAGGATCGGTGATCAACGATGTGTCAATGCGAAGGTTTATCATGGCCCATGTCAATGTTTATCCCTCTCATATTTCACTGACGTTGATGGGAAATAAATCATTTCTTGAATCTTCTTTGCGAACAACCAGCGCAAATCTACTCCATTTTTTATCGTTGTCAATGATACATCGACGATTGGCGATTATTGTTACTATGTGGTGATTTTACTTTCTCATATTTTGCTGACATCGAACATAAGCACTTGGATCACAATTTTAGCCACAGATTCTTAGTTAAAATGCCAAGTTCTTTTTAGACACAAAGGTTTCACTTTGATAGGTTCAAATAAATCCAACTTCATCGATGATGAGACATGAAAAAAAATTAGTGATCCCTCCACAACATAATCAATTCATAAAGAAGAACAAAATAAAACAAGCGGTACCCAAAACAGAAAACATTTTTATAAAATATTTTAGGGTGTGTTGCGCACTCAACAAATGGAGATTCTCTAGGAGAAAGAAAAATATTTTTTCCTTCCTTTGGGTTTAGCTGATGCAGAAGCTGGTTGAGAAACTAATTGGCTTCACTTTTATCAGAGTATTTCCTATCCATGGGTGTAAAATTTCCTGGGTTCATGAATCTAGGTATAACTATGGAGTTTATCCCTTATCCCACCTTCTTTCCTCTTGACTGTGACCCACGCCCCTTTTTGACAAGATTCGAGTAAGGAATTCACTGGCTCGAGGATGTTTTAGTTATCATTATTCACTCGCTACGGTGTTTCTCTAGTGCCAACGAGCATCCAGAGCCCCGACAGAGTTAGCCCAAAGTCATAGACCTTGCTCCGCTTCCAAAGAGAGTCCATAGCCCGAATGGAGTTATATGCATACCCTCTCCGACTTTGCACTCATTTAATATAATTGATTTATTTTTGGCATAAATTCACATGAGCGAGTTGGAGAGGAGGATGTCTGTTATCTACAAGATGAAATAGTTAATGTAAAATCCTTCATATCTCTTTATAGAGGTACATGTGATCCTTCCCAACTTTCCATATTTCCTTTTGGGATTTAACAGACCACAGGAAGACACTTCATTACTTACCAAGGTTGTTTGTTTTGCAAAGACAATATATAGATCTCCTTGAAGAGATTTGTAATTTCCCAACATTTCTTATGTTGCACGTAAGAATAAGTTAGGAGCATAGTTTTTTACACCATATTTATTAAGGTCAGCCAATGTTTTATGGAAAAAAACTTTATTACAAAAAAATACCAAGCAAAAGAAAAGACAGAAATAAAAAGGACTCTGCAATCAGTCTACCCTAAACCTACACATTTATCCTAATCAAAATGTAACATGAAAAAGACACACACACACACACATATTTTAATATAAATATTGTTTTATATATTGACCATTCACTAGGAGGGCGTCGGGTCCCCCCCTTAGATTTTGCAACCGATACGTGCCTGCCCCAATTTTCTTAGATACCTGGAAAGGTCCGATCCATAGATTCTGAAACTTCAAATGTTTTCCCTTAGGTTCGTTTTCTCTATCCCATTTCAGAACTAAGTCTCTTACTTCAAAATTCTTCTCTTTGGACTTATCCTTGTCAAACTATAATTTAAGTATCTGTTGATGAGCGAGGAACTTAGATTTTTCTTTCTCCCTTTTTTCTTCAAGCATGAGGAGGGTATCAATTATTTGTTGAATTATTGATGAGGGTTTTCCTCTTGAACTATGAGCAATATGAAGTGATGGAAGATATAACCCATTTGGGAGAATGGTTTCTTGTCCGTATACAAGAAAGTATGGAGAGTTTCCTATATCTTCCTTGGGTTTTACTCTATCTTCCCATAAGGCATTATGAAGCGATTTATTCCAATTCCTCTGATTTTCTGAGACTGTTTTCTTCAAGATCATCACTAGGTTCTTATTAGTTTATTATTCCACATCATTCCCTTATGGATGGTAGTTTTCAGAGTATATTATTATCATTCCTTTGTCTAGAGAGAACTATGTTAATAGAGGAGAAGAAAAGTGAGAAGAATTGTTAAAAATGAGAATGGAAGGCATCCCAAATGTTGTGATCAGTTGTTGTTCTATGAATTAGATTACAACCTTTTCATTCACATGAGTCAAAAGGATGGTTTCTACCCATTTTGTTAAATATTTCGTAGCAGTCAATATGTATTGATTATTGTTTTGAAGAAATCAGGGTAATCTCCCCTATGACATCTAACCCCCATTTCTCGAATGGTCTAGATATGGTCAGTGATTAGAGTAGGAAAAATTCTCTCTTTTCTCTTCTAGTGCTCATTTGACAAGATTTAAAATTCCTATCATATGTATGAGCGTCCCTAAATAGAGTAGGCCAGTAATAACCGACTCTTAATATTTTGAGAGATGTGGTATTTCCTACAAAGTGTCCACCTACAATACTATCATGGAGCTCCCTCAGAACCTTTTATCTATATTGATGTTTGATAAATCTCAAGAGTACTCCATCATAATTTACGTGGAAAAGTACTAAATTTACGAGGAGATATTGCATAGATTTTAGCTTGAGAGCTCTCCTTTCCTTAGGGGTTAGGTTTTCTAGGAAAGTTCCATGATGTAGGAGGTAAATCAATTTTCCATACCAAGATTCTTTCCCTAGTGAAATGTATAAAGATTCACTAAACCATAATGCTAATTCATTCTCCCACGCGAGGTCTTCATTTATTCGATCTTGGGATTCTGTAGTCAGTTTACACAATCCTTGTCCCTTTACCAATTTGGTAGGTTTTATATCTAGATCAAATTCTTGGACAACCAACATCCAATTTCCACGTCTCCACCCCATCTCCTTTTGAGTGAATAGGGATTGGACTGTGGGATGAGGCACGATGACTTTGGTGTGATTTTTTAGGATGAAAAATATGAAAGTTTGTACTTCTTTGTACATTGCATAAGATTGTTTGTCTATAGCAGTATAGTTCAATTCAACTCCTTGGAGATTAGTGCTCATAAATGATACCAGATTCTCATTGTTATCGTCGTCCTTCTGGTTCAATGCTACAGCTAAGGACTGGTCGGATGCGAGAGTATAGAGGAAGAAATATTTACTAAATTCGGGACTTCACATCACCGAAGCTTGAGATATTGCAATCTTGATATTGTTGAAAGAATTTTTTTAACTCATCATCCCACTTAAAATATGCATCCCTGCGAATTGTTTTTTTTAATGGTTTGACAGTTTCAACAAAATTGGGCATGAACTTTCTCATAAAATTAATTTTCCCAAAGAAGGATTGCATAGCCTTTTTTTATGGGGTAAGGGAAGATGAGCTATTGTCTTTTTTCATTCTATATCTATACGAATTCCTACTTGAGATATAATATTACCTAGTAGTTTCCCTTCCTCGACAACAAATATAGTTTTCTTAGGGTTTAAAGATATTCCATATTTCCTACACCTTTCAAAAATCTGGGTTAGATGTTGGATGTGATATTCTCTATTCTTTGAATACATATTCACATCATCCAAATACATTACTACACATTTGTTAATCAATCCCTGAAAATATACATCCATGTACCTATGGAAGGTTGCCCCTGCATTAATCAACCCAAAGGGCATGTGTTTATAAGCAAATTTTCCCCACTTGGTTCAAAAGGTAGTCTTAAATCGGTCTTCCTTTGAAACTAGAACTTGGTTGTAACCTGAGAAACCTTCTAGAAGGGAGAAAATTTCAGAACCATAAACGGTCTGCAAGAGTTGTTCCATGGGTGGGTCTGGGTAGTTATCTTTTTCTGATGCTCTATTAAGGTTTATGAAATCTACACACAGGTGGATCTCTCCATAATTTTTCTTGACAGGAACCAAATTTTCTACCCAGGCAGAGTGTGTAAATGTGTTGAACCTGCACAAAATAGATCTAGCTAGAAAATACTACACACATTTGCAGAGAGAAATTGACAAAGAAGAAGCAAGATAGAAAGAATGGAAGAATTATCATTAACCATATTCCACACTCAAAGAGTGAATAATTTACAATATATATAAAATAAATGAGTAACTGATGAGCCATAGTGGTGGTCTAGATTGATATGGACACACACCAACAATTACAAGAGTAAACTGCCACCTAGTCTAGTCTCTCAGGCAGTTACGGGAGTGAACTGCCACCTAGCTGAGTTAACT
>JASDQU011175677.1:21771-35726 GCA_032191745.1 Picea mariana
AGTAGACATCATCTTCAATTAATGGAATACAAATTTCTGCAAATACTTTTGTAGAAGACTCTTAATAATAAGAGGCTTGATCTTCTAGCTCTATTTGTTCGACCTCCTGCATGAAATATTCACAATATTCTTTATTCCCAAATAAAACCTCCAATCTGGTCCATAATTCATTTGGAGTTAATCCTTGTGATTCTTCATATACTTGATGGAAAAGTTCGGGAGAAATAGACATGTCGATACTTCCTATGGCCATATCTTGGCTATTAAGAAAGTCATTTTTCTCATCGATAGAATTAGGCTCTACTTATATTGCCATAGTTATTTGGTACAAGCCTCTGCATCTAAGATGAAGCAAAATTTTTGGCTTCCATTCCAAATAGTTATGAGGCGTGAGAAGTATTTCCGACGAATAATCAATCTTTTGTTGTCTTCAATCTTTTGTACCTGCAAAACAATTTGGTGTAGCTTTTTCTTAGAATTACATCGACTCTGATACCATGTAAAAGTGTTGAACCTACACATAATATATCTAGCTAGAAAATACTACACACATTTGCAGAGAGAAATTGAGAAAGAAGAAGCAAGACAGAAAGAATGAAAGAATTCTCATTAACCATATTCCACACTCAAAGAGTGAATAATTTACAATATATATAGAATAATTGAGTAACTAATGAGCCATAGTGGTGGTCTAGATTGATCTGGACACACACCAACAATTACAAGAGTAAACTGCCACCTAGTCTAGTCTCTTAGGCAGTTACGGGAGTGAACTGCCACCTAGCTAAGTTAACTAGTCAACTAGTCTTCAACTAACTGACTGAACAAAGAGTAGTGAGTTGGTGATGATCCCAATGTTGCATAGTGACAAAACCAATGCAACATCTAAACTCAACTCAAATAGTCAAATTGAAGTGTCAAATGAAAGAGAATATTCTCCAGGTGGAATACTCTCCCCTAAAATATAGGAGATTGGATAATGACTAATTATGACTAATAAACAAGGAATAACCTTAGCAAAAATAAATCCTAGGTGTGTGTGAAGTAACTCCAATATAGTGTCTAACCTAAAAGATAATCTTAGCATATAGTAATTTATTTAACTCTTGATACATGAGGGGTTCCAAAGATGGATTGTACTTCATGATATTTTTTTGGAAGGGTTTTGTTGGAAAAATAACTGAGAGAGGGGGATGAATTAGTTATTTATATAATCTTAAAACTTTTCTTGTTCTTTTCTGAATCTTTCTAGATTATTATTTAATGTGTTTTTGATAAATTAACATTCATAGATATACAATATTTGATCAATCACACAGAATACACAGAGACATTGATTTTCATGAGGAAACCCATAAAGGGAGAAAACCTCTTCTTCTTAGGATGTCAATCAAGCTACAAATTTCATGTACACCACAGTCTTTGTGCACCAACTCAAATATTTGGCTACAACCTCTTATAGAAAGCTACAACCTGTAGAGAGAACCAACTCTCGTATTTCTCTAGCACCAACTAGATGGAAGCACCAACTCCCAGGTTTCTCTAGAACTAACTAGATGGAAGCACCAAATCCCAGTATTCAAGCATCGAATTGAATAACATAGACCACATTCCTCCCTAGCACCACCCTACCACCATGATTATAAAATTTACTTAATTTATATGTCTCTGATCTGATCAGTTACAACTCGATGTCTCCTCTGCCTTCTCTGTTCATCTTTTCTTCTATGTTTTATACTTTGTGATCCCTTTGCATTCTATGCATTGTGCCTCCTCTGTACCCTTCATATCCTACTCTCAACTACCTTCTCCCTGCATGAATAACTCTAAAAAGACACTACTCTTTTATGTTCTTTGTATTTTTATCATGCCAATTTCTCTGCCAGATAATACTAGCAAATATTCGTCTTCTCTGGTGGTGATCCTCAATCTGTTCATCATCAATGGCATTATCCTAATATTATTTTTCTTGTCTGGCAGTGTGACCCTTCGTATTCTCTGTTACACTTGAGCTTCTTTGACAGTTGCAGGAGGTCTTCTCGAAGAAGCTCCTTGTGAACTTCACCTGCGTGAACTAGCATTGGGTGCAATGTTTCTTCTCCATGTGACCATTGGCTATGACCACTCAACAACCAACAAGGTGCTATGTGACTTTGCACTTTGGAAGTTCTGATGTGAGTGACCTTGATTATCCTGACTCCCGAATTCTGAAGTAGAGCCTAGAAATTCTAGCTCCTTCCCCTATCTTCAATGATGTGACCTCCATCTAGGGCTTGGGGCCTAGCTTCCGAGCGCTATGGGACTTCGTGTATCGGGAAATTTCAAAGTAGTTCTCCTCCCTTCTCCCAAATTCACTCACCTCATATCAACGATCCAAGCCTCCCATGATCCAACGGTCTAGATCCTCTTTCGTAAATTGGAATTTTGCGTTTCACGACTTTCGAAGTTGGCTTCCTTCTTCCTTCCGACTCCCAACTTCCTGATATTCACGAGTGCCAAATCAATGGCTCACAACCCCCTCTGATATAATGGTCTATATCTCTTCTTGTGAATCAAAAGTTCGTGTTTTGGGATTTCCAAAAGAAGCTTCCTCAATTCTCCTAACTATCGATTCCCAATTTCCTAATATCCTCTCACGTCGGATCGACGGTCCATGACCCTCCATGATCCAATGGTACAGATACAATCACGAGTTCACACTTCACAACTTCGTATCTCAAAGATTTTCTCCTGGCCTTCTTGCGAATCTTTCGAAGTCTGAATACTTTAACTTTGCTGGCATCAGATCAACGGTCCACAATCCTCTATGATCCGATGGCCCAGATATCCTCTTCGTGAATCGAGACTTTGCATTTTAGATATTATTCTATTTATCTCTTCTCCTTTCTCTGATGTCTTAACTTCTAAACTCCACTCTCGTTCGATCAATGACCCATGACATTCATCAATACAAGGGTCTAGATCTCATCGGGACTTCACATTTCTAAACTTTAGAGATGGCTCCTTAGCCTTGTTATATCAATGGTCCATGACTTTCCTCAAACCAATGGTACAAATATCATAGGGACTTTGTGTTTCAGAAATTTGGAGATTATATCACCTCCTTTCTTATGTTTCCTGATTTTCTAACTCCGAACCAGATCAATGATCCGCGGCTTTCTGCGATCACCGAATGTGATCAATTCATGAAATCGAACTTCATGATTTCCTATCTCTGGAATTCACTCTTAGCTTTACTGAACAATGTGGATCTCTGCCACGTGCCCTCTAGATTCAATGATCCAAAATTTCTTCACAGTGCTCGATCTGATGACCATTGTTGCTCCTCCTCCTGATCTTACGATTTCTTTCGAATTAGAATATTTTCTAAGTGTCGTTGCTTTATCATCGTTTCTTTCCTGTTTTCCATGGTCACTGTTGTTCTTGCCATCAATGAAAAGAAAAATCTTCCTATAAACATGTCAACAATCTCCCCCTTTGGCATTGATGGCAACCCTAAAAGGCTACACTATTTTGCTTAGACATCCAACTGTAGCATCCAGACCACGCCTTTTTCTCCCCCTTTAACATCAATGTCAAATAAAAATGAGATTGAGGTTGTTCTCCCCCTGATCAGAGATACAATAATCACTCTCCCCCTTATTAGATATACTATGAGCACTCTCCCCCTGATCAGATAGACTATTTTAACATGATAGCAGGGTCACGCCCAACTTCTGGTGTAGATACTCATACTAAGATTTTGCAAGCGGTTTAGTGAAGATATCAACAATCTAATCTTTGGATGGAATATAATGCAAAGAAACAACAATGTTGGATATTTGTTCCCTCAAGAAGTCATTCTTTATGGGTATATGCTTGGTCTTGGAGTGAAATATAGGATTCTTTAACACACTGATTGAACTAGTATTAACACAATGAATTGGGATTGGTGCAGTATACTTTACTTCCAAGTATGAAAGTGTATAAATCATTCAAAATACTTGGGTACAACAAGTGGCAGCTGCAATGTATTCAACTTTTGTAGTTGATAAGGAAATGGAAACTTGCTTCTTTCTCAACCATGCTACAAGAGAATCTCCTAAGAAGAATTCACCTCTACTCATGCTTTTCCTTTCATCCATGCAGTTAGCCCAATCAACAAATGAATAGATCGATAATCAAAAAATTTGATTCCTAGGATACCATAGGCCATAGTTCAATGTTCCTTTCAAGTATCTGAATATTCTTTTGACAGCTAACAAATGACTCTGTTTAGGTGCAAACTGATACCTTCCTACCATTCCAACATCATGCCTTATGTATGGACGAGATGTTGTGATGTACAACAGGCTACCTATCATATACCTATATGAACTCTGATCAACATCAAGTGAGTCGTCATCCTTTCTTAACTTGCATCTAGTGACCATAGGTGCTCTCACAAGTGTAGAATCTTCCATTTGAAACCTTTTCAACATTTCTCTTAGATATTTCTCCCAAGAAAGAAATATTCCTTCAGACCTCTAAGTAATTTGCAGACCAAGAAAAAATGGCAGTTACCGTATCATAGACATTTCAAATTCAGACTGCATGGCAGAAGAAAACCATTGTACCAATGAAGCATTATTACTTCCGAAGATGATTTCATCTACATAGACCAACACAATGAGCAAATCATTATAGTTTGTTTTGATGTTTAGATTGTAGTCAATTGTTCCTCTCTTGAACCCTTTGTCTTGAAGATACTTATCCAATCTATAATAACAGGCATGAGGAACTTGTTTCAACCCATATAGGGATTTCCTCATTTTGCAAACAAAGTCAGGGTTATCTTATAGTTGGAAACCCTGTTGTTGTTCCATATAGAATTCTTATTTTAGATATCCTTTTAGAAAATATGACTTGACATCCATTTGATAGATTTTAAACTTCTTATGACAATCATAGGCAAGAAACATTCTAATAGCTTCTAATCTTTCTACGGGCGCAAATGTTTCATAAAAATCCAATCCTTATATTTGAGCATACCCTTTGTAGACCGGTCTAGCATTATTTCTTACAATATTTCCTTTCTCATTCATATTATTTTTGTAGACCCATTTGTATCCTATTACATTTTTATTTGTTTGCCTAGGAACAAGTTCCCAAGTATCATTATTTTCAATCTGATCTAGTTCCTCATTCATTGATTTTAACCAATTTACATATTTACTGGATTCATTAAAGTTATTGGGTTCCACCATGGATACGAAGGCTATATGTGATTGCTCAGTGTCTTTGATTATCCTTCTCTTGGTTTGTATACCTTTGTATTTATCACCAATTATTTGACTTGCAAGATGATTCTTTTGAGTAATTTTGGAGGAAGGAATTGATGTTGATTGTTTTCTTGACTCTTCTTGTCTGGGTGTCTCTTCTCGACCCGATTCATCATATTCTTGTGACTCTGAGATTTTATGTTCTTCATTTTCATTATTCTCATCATATTCTTCATCTAACTTGGTGCTTATTCTTTGTTGATCTTTTACTGGAGCTTCTACATCAATTCGAACATCAATATAGTCTACTAATTTATGCATTCTTTTGTCAAAGAATCAATATCCTTTACTATTCGTTGCATATCCTAAGAATATACCTTCATGAACTCTACCATCAAATTTTCCCAGATGATCATCATTATTTTTGATGTAGCATTTAGTTCTAAATACTTTGAAGTGCTTGATTGATGCAGGTTGACCAAACCACAACTCATATGGACTTTTATCACTATTTGTTCTTATATGCACTTTGTTTAGAATATGAAAAACTGTGTGAACAACCTCCACCCAAAAGGTTTGTGAAATGTCCCTTTCACTCATCATAGACCTTGTCATCTGCTGAACTGATCTATTTTGGCATTCTACAACTCCATTTTGTTGAGGAGTACCTGTAATAGTATATTCTCTTTTAATTCCATGTCTGTCACTGAATTATTTGAAATATCTTGACACAAATTCTTCTCCCCTGTCTGAGCGAATTGCCTTTAACTTCCTTTCTATCTGATTCTTAGCTAATGCCTTAAATGTTTTGAACTTCTCAAATGCTTCTGATTTTTCTCTCAGAAAGGAAACCCACATAAGTTTGGAGAAGTCATCAATGACCAACATAAAATAACGTTCTCCTCCAGTTCCTTCCTTTTGTGATGGTCCACACAGATCCATAAGAACAATTTGAAGCGGTTTCTTTGAAGATGTGAAACTCTTCGATTTAAATTGAGCACAAGTCAACTTCCCCATTTGACAGGATTCACATACAGAGTTATGAGGCTTAGATATTCTTGGAATATCTTTCAAAGCATCTTCATTATTTAGTTTGAAAATAAGATCAAAATTCATGTGTCCAATCCTTCTGTGCCATATCCAAATTTCATCAAATTTGCTTAAATGAAATTCCTCCTTATCTTCCTTCAGAACATAGACATTGTTTTCAGTTCTAACCCCTTTTGCAATCAGCTCTCATGTGGTCATTGTTTTCATTTTACAATCCTTGGCAGTGAAAGTGATTTCACATCCTTTGTCACACACCTGACTAACACTAATAAGATTATTCTTGAATCCATCAACAAATAATACATATTGAGATTTGACTCTTCCATTACTTAATCTTATTAGACCTTTACCATTGATCTTTCCTGGAGCATCATTTCCATAAGTCACATTTCCTTATTTACTTTCTTTGAGTGATAGGAACTTACTTTTTCCACCTGTCATATGTTTGGAGCATCCGCTATCAATATACCAGGGGTTCTTTTGTCTTTGATATAACAACACTAATCCACACTTGTCATCTTCTTTCTTCTTCCATACCTTGACGTTTTCAGCTCTGTGATTTGAATCTAGCTTATAGTTCTTTAAGCGACATTCTGCAACTTTATGTCCATAATTATGGAAGATGTAGAATTTTGGTTCATTGAATAAAGGATCATAACAATTGTTATGCTTAGTATGCATATTTTTCCCATCCATCACATGATTTGCAGTATGTGGTTATTTGTTACTTGGCTATCTCATTCTTTGTTGTGGCAGATATTTATTCCTTGGGTGTCTTGATTGCTCATTTCCAAATCTTAAAGAGCAATTTTCAGCTTTGTGGCCAAAGTTAGAGCAACAAAAACAATATCCATAGAAAAAATATTTGTACCTGGAAAATGGTTGTCTTCTTTGAGTAGGTCGATTTATTTCATGCTGATGATTTCCTTGAGTAGAGGGTGTGTTATTTCTTAGTTTTATAGATTGAGTTCTTGTACCTTTTTCTTCATTCCTCCTTGGTGACCGATTGTATTCCTTTGTTTCTGTAGGTTTGTTGTTGTCAATGGTTGTAGATTTGACAAACTTGATGGATTCTTTGTTGCTTGGCTGACCACTACTTGATCCCTCTTCATAACCCAAACCAGTTTTTCACTTTGGATTCCCTTTATGATTTAGAATGGTGGCTAATCCTTCTGAGGCTTTGATACTTGACAGATTTTGGTGATACAAGGCTTGAAACTTCTCCAATGCTTTTCTAGTTTTCTCTACTTCTTCTTCTAGAGCTTCACATCTCACCTTCTTCTTTTCTAATTATTGTTTTAGAATATCTTCTATTTTATTTTATTCTTCTAATTATGCTTTTAACAAAACAAAATATTCACTTGGTTCTTTACCATTATTTTCAAACCGCATCAACAGTTTTTTTTTGTTTTCTCTTCTTAAGTTTGAGTCTTTCAATCTCTTATAAAGCAATGAATAGTTCACCTTCCATATCAACCACAACTTCTTCATCATTCATTTCACCTCCTGTGTATTCATCATCAAGGTATTCTATGGACATAAGCATAAAATCATTCACTTTATCTTCACAAGATGAATTGCTATCTGTGTCTTCTGAGGAGTCATCATTATTTGCACACAAACTTTTCTTTTTACAGTACTTATTAAATTTGTATTTATTTTCATCGTCAGAGTTCTGGTCTTTTTTCATGTGAGGACACTTAGATGAAAAATGACCTATCTTACCATAGTTGAAACATTTGAATGGCAGCTTGCCTTGGTATTTTCCTGATCCTTTGTTTAACCTTCTCACAAATTTTCCCTCAATCTCATCTATATCGAAGTCTGTGTTTTTCTTTCTTTAAAGTATGCCTCTCTTGTAGTGGATTTACCTTTGGTGATTCTGATTTCATAATAAGTTAGGGTTCCAAGAATTTGATCTAGTGTCAACGTTTTGAGATCATTTCTTTCCTCTATAGCAGAGACCTTTGAGTTAAATATATCAGGAAGAGATCTTAATATTTTTTGGACTAGAAGAGATTCATCTATAGTTTCACCTAGACCTTTCATAGTGTTGACGAGTTCTTCTATATGTAAGAAGTAATTACTAATAGCTTCCTCTTCATCCATCTTTAACTGCTCAAATTTCAGTCTATGAGTCTGAAGTTTTTCTTCTTTCACCTTTTCATTACCTTCATAACTACTTATCATCTTGTCCCACATAAATTTTGCTGAATCAAAGTGCATGACTTTGAAAAACTCAACTTCTACAAGTCCAATAAGGATGGAATTCATTGATTTTTCATTAAAGATAAAATCCATCTTATCATCTTTTGAGGCCAAGAGTACAGGCTTCACATATCCAGTTTCAACGACATCCCAAACATCAGCACCCAAAGACATTAAATATGTTCTCATCCTTATTTTCCAGAAGGCAAAGTTTGTTCCATCAAACATAGGGGCTCTATTATTTGAACTTCCTTCATGAATATTCATGTTCAAGATTATGGATCTACCTTTGATCAAAGGAACCGGCTCTGATACCAATTGTTGGGAAAATAACTGAGAGGGGGGGAGGGTGAGTGAATCCGTTATTTATATAAGCTTGAAACTTTTCTTATTCTTTTCTGAATCTTTCTAGATTATTATTTAATGTGTTGGTGATAAATTAACATGCATAGATATAACATATTTGATCAATCACACAGAATACAAAGAGACATTGATTTTCATGAGGAAACCCATAAAGGGAGAAAACCTTTTGTTCTTAGGATGTCAATCAAGCTCCACCTTTAATGTACACCACATTCTTTGTGCACCAACTCAAATATGAGGCTACAACCTCTTATAGCATGCTACAACTTGCAGAGAGCACCAATACTCAGATTTCTATAGCACCAACTAGATGGAAGCACCAACTCCCAGGTTTCTCTAAACCCAACTAGATGGAAGAACCAACTCCCAGTATCAAGCACCGACTTGAATAACAGAGGACCACAGTCCTCCCTAGAACCACCCTACCACCCTGATTATACAAATTACTTACTTGATCTATCTCTGATCTAATCTGTTACAACTTGATGTCTCCTCTACCTTCTCTGCTCATCTTTTCTTCTTTGTTTTATGCTATGTTCTCCCTCTGCATTCTATGCACTGCACCTCTTCTGTACCCTTCAGATCCTTCTCTCAGCTACCTTATCCCCACATGCATAACTCTAAAAATACACTACTCTTTTCTATTCTGCGTATTTTTATCATGCCAATTCCTCTGCCAGATAATAATAGCAACTCTTCGTCTTCTATGGTGGTTATCCTCAGTCTGCTCATCATCACTGGATTTATTCTGATATTATTTGGCTTCTCTGGTAGTGATACTCTGCATCTTATTTGTTACACTTGAGCTTCTCTGATAGTTATAGGAGGTCTTCTTAAAGAATCTCCTTGCAAACTTCACCTACGCGAACTAGCATCGGGCACAACGTTTCTTCTCCATGTGATGACTCGCCAACCAAGAAGGCGCTACACAACTTCAAATTTCGAAAGTTTTGTTGCGAGTCACCTCAATTCTCCTGACTCACGAACTTCAAAGTAGAGCCTAGAAATTCTAGCTCCTTTCCCTATCTTCGTTGATGTGACCTCTAGCTATGGTCTAGGGCCCAGCTTTCAAGCACTACAGGACTTCACGTATTTGGAACTCGCAAAGTAGCTCTCCTCCCTTCTCTTGAATTCGCTCACCTCAGATCAACATTCTGCGACTCCCATGATCCAACAGTCTAGATCCTCTTTCATGAATCGAAACTTCGCATTTTGTGACTTTGGAAGTTGGATTCCTTCTTCCTTCCGAATCCTGACTTCCCAATATTCATGAGTGCCAAATCAAAAACTCATAACTCCATCTGATCTAACAGTCTATATATTTTCTCACGAATCAAAAGTACGTGTTTTGAGATTTCTAAAAGTATCTTCCTCTATTCTCCCATCTCCCAATTCCCGATTTCCTGATATCTTCTCACGTCGGATCAATGTTCCATGACCCTCCATTATCCAGCGGTCCAGACAAAATCACGAGTTCTCACTTTGAGACTTTGTCTCTCGGATATTTTCACATGGCCTCCTTGCAAATCTTTCAAAGTCTGAATCCTCAAACTTTGATCGCTCCAAATCGAAGGTCCATAATCCTCTATGATCCGATGGCCTGGATCTCCTCTTTGTGATTTGGGACTTTGTGACTTCATGTTTCGGATATTCTACTATTTATCTCTTATTATTTCTCCTATGTCTAAACTTCCAAACTCCTCTCTCATCCGATCGATGGCCCACAACATTCCTCGATCAAACGGTTCAGATCTCATCACGACTTCGCATTTCAAAAATTTGGAGATGGCTCCTTATCCTTGCCAGATCAACAGTCCATGAATTTCCTAATCCAGGTGGATATTGGTGGCCACCCACCTATTCCACTTGGACCCCCACCATTTCTTCTTTCATTTTTTCAGTTTCTGCATAGTTTACTGTTTTTAGTAGTTTTTTGGGTCCTGAACTTCCGAAGTCGTTTTGAGGCCTTAAACGACTTTTTTTGGGAAAATGGGGAGCAACATGGATCATATATCATGTTGCTCACCCAAAATCTGTAGTCCTCGGATAGATATTTCTAACGAGGTATGGAACGCATCAAACGGAGATCGTATACCAAAGTTACGTCCCCGAGAAGTTGATGTACCAACTTACCCAAATAGGGCCCATAGTCTTGGCATTTCATCTCCTAGGGTTAGGTCTTTGGATGTTTAGGGTTTTCCATTGTTTCTCAATAATAATATGCCTTCGAGCCTCATTGTAACACAGTTCATAGGATAGTAGCCAACACATATCTTCTCAGAGATAAGCTACCAGCGCCCTAGCTAGTTTATTTCCATTCTGTCTGTAAGCATATTTCAGTCATTTGTTATTAATGAAGTGAAGTCTTATTTCGGCTGCATCTCTGTGTTTATGTGTATTTATTTATTTCATTGTGTTCCTACATAAATCCATATTAGTGGTATTAGAGTGGTCTTCTCATTCTCGATCCTTCTTTGCATGTCCCCAACGAGGTCGGGGTATAAGGATTTGGGGCTCGATTTGGTTGAACCTTTGCAAGATCAGCCTCGCAAACCTCGACGACCGCCCATGGGTGAAGAAAATAAATATGAGAGAGAAGGAGATCCTATCAAAATGTTGCTCAAGGAGTCGCTCGAGAAACAAAGGAACGCGATGATGGACAACTTTGCCTAGATTCTTCAACAGATTCTTACTGGTGGCGCATCGACATCCAATAGCCACTTTGGAGGCGCCACTCCTTTTAAGGTACAAGTAAACTTTGACATTCCCATATTTGAGGGCCAAATAAATGCAGATGCCATAGATATACAGTTGAATATGTTATAAGGATATTTCTCGGTTCATGACTTTTCCGACCGAGAAAAGATTATTTTTGCACTCCTCAAAGCCGCCTCCCATGTCAAGCACTAGTGGGAAACCTACTCGGAGCAAGAGGGTGAGGGAGAACCCTCTCTTCTCTCGACCACACCCACTTGGAATTCTTTCCGAGATGCCNCTGTTTCATACCCTATGCACAAAGTTGGGTATCAAAGATTCAGAGAAACATTTGGTTTTAAAGTACCACAATTGTCTGCACAGATACGTTTAGTAGGAAACGGAGTTCCTCGACATCTCCTCGCTTGGTGTGGCATACCGATATGATGTGAAGATTGGGCAAAAGTTCAAATAGAAGAAGTGAGACTTTGGGTCTGCAAATCAGAAGCAAGGGAAAGGTACCCCCAAACCGCAGAACAAAACACCAAGCCAAGGCGGGGTAGCCTAGGACAACCTGCCAAAGCCACAAGAAAAGAACAACACCACGAAGCCAAAAAAGGACATGGGGAAGTGGTCTGAGTTCCATAAGAGCTCCACTCACAACAAAAGTGAGTGTCGGGCCAAGCAGTCACTAGTAGCCAAGTTGAAGGCTTCTGAATCAGATGCATGCTATGACTCTGAATCAGAAACAGACAAGGGGAATGACAGGGGGAAGCAAATTATCAATGCGGAGCCCAACACCATCATTGCCACCATGAAGATCCAGAAGGAGGAACTAGAAGATCCAGAGGAGGAAGAGCATCTCTTCCATTCCAATATGTGGATAAAGGGTTCCCCATTGCAGTTCATTGTCGATAGCAGGAGCTAGAAGAACCTCATCTCGTTAGAGGTCGTGAAGTAGTTGGGCTTGCCGACCATAGCACACCCACAACCATACACCATCGGGTGGTTGCACCAAGGACGGGACCTCCGTGTCAGTCAACAATGTCGCCTTCACTACAACATCAAGCCCTTCACAGATGAGGTATTATGTGACATTGCTCCTCTTGATGTTTCTGATGTATTATTAGGCCAACTATACTTGTGGAAGCGACATGTTGTGTATGATTCTAGGCCTCGTGCTGTTATTATCACTTTGGGCAATAAGTTGTATAGGATAATGGAGATAGCAGTGCCTACCACCATGTCTTTGGTTACTGCAAAAAAATGCAGTAAGCTCATTTCCAAAACGAGGAAATTTGTTTTCCTGATGATCCGCCCTCGGGGAAAGAGGAAGACTGTGGCCATGACCTCCAGACAGGGCCCCACTACATGAAAACAGTAAATGGATAAGGTCATGGAGGAGTACAAGGACATCTTCATTTCCCCCGTAGGGGTGCCTCTACACTGCTAGGTCAATCACCCCATCGATCTGACCCTAGGTGCGCCACTGCCCAATGGACCCATCTACTGGTGCTCTATCCTGAAGAATGACAAAATCAAGAGGCAGATTCAGGAGCTGTTGCAGAAAGGTCACATCTGGCTGAGTTCATCATCCTGTGGGAGCCCGATCATGTTGGTGCAGAAGAAGGATGCAACTTGGAGACTCTGCATTGACTATCGAGCACTAAACAAGATCACTGTCCAGAATAGGTACCTGATCCCATGGATTGATGACCTTCTGAACCAACTCAAGGGGGAAAAATATTTCAGCAAGATCAAATTAAATTCTCGGTATCACAAGGTACCAATCGAACCCTCTAATGTATGGAAGACTGCATTCAAATCCAAGGAGGGCCTTTTCGAATGGTTGGTCATGCCCTTCAGGTTGACGAATGCCCCTGCAACCTTCATGAGGCTAATGGATGACATNCACCAACTCATTTGTAGTGGTGTACTTGGATGACATTCTGATCTTCAGCCAGACTTGGGAAGAGCACCTCCACCACATCCGACAAGTCCTCCAAACACTGCGGCAACACAAGTTGTGTGCCAATTTTGAGAAATGCACTTTTGGCATGACCTAGATTCAGTATCTGGGATACATTATTGATGAGAGGGGGGTGCATGTGGATCCAACAAAGATCCAAGTCATTTGGGATTGGCTAGCCCCAACCACCCTAACAGAGCTCTGCAGCTTTTTAGGTATTGCCAATTTCTACCGCAGGTTTGTGTTGGGATTCTCTCATATCACTTGGCCCTTGAGTCAAGTCACCAAGGGAGGAGCTAAAGCAAAATTCTTTTGGTCTGAATCTCAACAGAAGGCGTTTAAGGAGTTGAAGCATCGCCTCTGCTCTGCACCAGTGCTCACATTACCATACTTGCAACAACCATTTGAGATCGAGACAGATGCCTATG
>JASDQU011175677.1:37761-56896 GCA_032191745.1 Picea mariana
CGGTATTTATATTTTATTAATTGACCTGCATACATACAAGTACATTAACAGGCTCCTGGCCTTCAACACTTAGGCTCCCTGGCCTAAAAAAACTCATAAGCCTACAGCTTATGAAAAACTTGGCTCACCAGCCTATAGAACATATTTACAATTCTTTGCATATAACATGATCTGCAACGGGGCTCGGCCTTGGGGACACTACATCTGAAGTCCTCATCTCTAGCCATCCGACCTTATCATCTTCTACGAAGATGGATACTTTGCATGTATATCTTTTTTATTTCAAGATGTAGATCCGTTGTGTATTGTTTGCGGCTACACTTTATATAGTTATATAACATGGATCTACAGTGTATTTGATTGGTATCCATGCATTCTATTTTATCCCAAGCATGGGTATGCCCACCTCGGTGAGACATTTGTTATTTTGTAGATGGCACATCCTGATTCCTGATTCTTGGGCTCACTCATTCAGCATATCAGTACAGATTGGTAAAGATTGGTAATGTATTTCGGCCATCAGATGCTCTTCTGACCTCACACATTAGGGGGCATCTGTTATAACCCTAAATTGCACCACACATGCTTACCTGGAATCAGGCCAACTCATATCCCTTCCTTTCCAAAACCATGTTGAGGAACCTCTTTGAAAATCCTTTTGAGTTAAGCCAAACACGCCCTAACTCACTACTGCACGTGTTGGAACGCTGGTAGGCCTTCTACTACACGCGTTGGAATGTTGGCAGGCCTACTATAGCCCGTGTTTACCTAACAAAGAAAAAAAATAGGAAAGTTGCCGATGGGACAAAAAGCTATGGGTCAGTTAACTAAAACTCCCAGCCATGCATGGCCAAGAGTTCGTCCAAAACCCTAGCTCCTTCTAGCCTATAAAAGAAGGGGTAGGGGTACTATTTGAAAAAGGGAAAAAGATAGCGAAGAAACTCTGCCCAATTGCTGAATCCATTTGTCCCAACCCTTTAGCCTTTCCTCAATCTTAAGGAGAATTAAAGCAAAGCAGTTGGAGGACAAAGAAGAGGAGGAGCCCAGGATCAGGATCAAGGAACGGTGGTCAGTCTCAACATTGATTGTAAGTTGATTCATCTTGAATATAATAAAGAATACTTTTCCCATCCCAATGCATGAGTTTTATATGTTTTATTCGATTTATGTCTAATCTCTAACCCTCAAGTAGAATAATATCATGCATGCGTAGTGTTTTGTCTTGATTACAGGATTGTCTTTGGAAGGAGTAGCGCAAGCAAGCAAACAAAGCGCAATGGAGGATCTACACCAAACATCAGTAAAAAGGTTAGTAGGTCCTTTCCATGCTTGTGTGTGAAAAAGGGGTTTGAGTTTTGGGGTGATAGGTTAAAAGTGATTTCTTTAAGGTCATGATCTGCATGCAAGTCTAACCCTAGCTTGCTAGTACGTAGGGTATTATTTCCCCACAACACCAGGAACAATGCACTATCCAACAACAAGTCCATACCATATAGAGAAAATTCATGGAAGTGACTGAGAGGCTCTAGCCAACCCAGGATGCAGCTTGCCAACTGTTCGAAGAGATTGAAGGATGAGGAACAAAACTAGAACAGATAGTCACTACAGTTGAGAAACGATTTGAAGGACCTGTGAACAAGGCAGTTCTTCAGGAGTTCACCGAGTAGGAGGCCTTGGAACAACAATAGGTCGAAGCATCTCGAGCCAAGATCGAGGATTTTGAGGCATAATTAACCAAAGAAGAGTGACTTGGGACAAGTCACAGATGAGTGTTGGGGGTATGTTGGCCCTTGACCAAGTTTTGGAGATCCTTGGTAAGGTTTGACCTATTTTGGGACTTCGATAGGCTGTTGAAGGTGGAGCGCAAGTCAAAGTGGAGATCGCGGGATATCAGGCCCTTTTTTAGGGAATTATTGGGTTTTAGGCTTATGTAATGGATATGGGATGTCAACCCATGGGTTTACCCATGTTTACGCCCTTTTTTAATGTATAAATAGAAATCTAGGCGATGTAAGTAGGAGTGCAACTGTGTGTGTGTGATGCTAGGTTCTCAATAATGTGCTAAGTGAAAGTGATAGTTATAATTACTTTGTGCATACTATGTGAGACTTGCAAGGCTAAGTGCGGGTAATTGTAAGAGATTGTGTAAAGGCTTTGTGCTATAACCTAGCTCAGGGAAGGAGGATCTAGCGAGGTGCACACAGATATCATGTCCTCTGCAGAGTAGGATTTTGATGTTATGTGCCTATAAGAAGCTTGACAAGAAGATAATAAAGAAGAGAAGAGTTGGTGGATGTAGCGCCAGGCTGGGGGTGAACCACGTATATCCTGTGTTATGATTTCTTTGTGCATTTTGATTAGTTCTTTGTGCCTTTGATGTGATTTATGTTTAGTGTTGTTATCTTTATGAATGTTAGAAGCATCTGATATAATACCTTATTTCTCAGTGATGTGAATGAATGTTAGATCTGATCTGTTTCTTTATGCTAAGTGCTTGAATGTATTGAATCTTGTTGAATACTACATTGTGTTGTACTTAGGGTTTTTTTTTGTTGTGAACAAAGGTTAAGTACTAATGAATGACAATTGCTAAGTTCTTTGTTAAAGTATTGTAATCACAGATCTGTGTCCCAGCTAAGGTTGCATACACTGGAGTCCTACAACCACCCATGCCTCTATCTAAGGTGAGACTTCATTTGCTTCGCAGGTGTTGCCA
The DNA here is from genome assembly GCA_032191745.1 of Picea mariana. Classification (NCBI taxonomy): domain Eukaryota; kingdom Viridiplantae; phylum Streptophyta; class Pinopsida; order Pinales; family Pinaceae; genus Picea; species Picea mariana. Next base: position 40,478 of record JASDQU011175677.1, read on the forward strand.
AAAGGGTTGGTAGTGAGAGTTTTTGTTGGTGTGTTGTTGAAGCGTTGAACCCTAGGTATTCCCCTGTGCCAAAAAACATGTATGACATGTTGACTTAACTTGATAAATAAAAAGTCACTAACGATACCCCACTGGATCCATTTCCTACCACCATTAGTCCTCCATCTTGGTCACTTCACATTGAGAAACCTACTTTTGGTTCTATTTTACACCCTCCCAAGATCATTATTCACAAATCAACTTTTAACCCTAGTTCATGTGCCACCCAAAACTACAACATTTTTGAACATTTATCTCAAGCATCATGTGCTATGTCTGCTCTTGACTTCTACAGCATTTCCCAAGTCAACGTAGAATTCTTTTGGCCCCCATTAATGCCATTGATCCTGAGTCATCAAACAATATCATGTTTAACCTTGACCACTTCAAGTCACAACTTTCTCACCATATTTCTTTTAAAATTGATGTCGTTGTTCATAACCAACACATTCACCACACCATACTAGATGAAGGAGCTTCCACTTTTGTCATGTCATTAGCTTGTTGGAAAGAATTAAAATCACCTACACTTAACCAATCCCCTACAATGTTATGAGCTTTTGATGGGAGAGGTTTTCATCCTCATGGACTCTTACAGTACTTAGTCGTTCAGTTGGGAGGTAAGACCATCTCTATCGATGTAGAGGTAGTCGATGCTCCCCTTGATTACAACTTGTTATTAGGAAGAAGTTGGTTTTATTCCATGACTATCGTTGCTTCAATGGTGTTTCGATGTGTAAAATTCCCTCATCAAGGTAAAATTGTCACTATTGACTAGTTAGATTATTGTACCCTTGACACTCGCACTCCCACCACCAACAATATTCCTTTCTTGGGAGATAACAAGATCACTTATGAAAGTGTTGGTGTAGGTATTTTAAAATATTATTCTCTTATGGGTACTTTCCCTACACCACTTCCTCTCACCACATAACACATTGCCACAATCAATATGATCTCAACTATGGCCTCTCAATATTTTGAATCATCTGATCCTTGGGTTGTGCCTAGTCCTTTGGAATTCGATGCACTAGGTAACGCTATGCCACTTAGTCTTGTTGAGGCTTCATATGATGTTATCCAATATACCTCTCCTTCTTTGGAAGACCAACATCTGTTGGCATCCAACACTTATTCATTTCCATCTTGGCTGGATTCCTTATCCTCTGCTTTCGACTACATTCTATAGATTTTTCCATCAGACGAATCCATTATGGAAATGCTTAGTATCAACAAGGTACCTTGGGATGACAACCATCATCGATCATATTTTCTTCCTAGTCCAGATGAAATCCGGGAAGATATACACTCTACCTTTCCCCTCGATGTTGTCAATTCTCCCCAATCTCCTATACTTACCCAGGATACTACTTTCGAGGGGAATTTAGGCAACATCTCTACTATCGCCGCTATCAATATTTCAATAAAAGAAGGTATCATGGAGAATTTTCATCTTGGTGCAAATTGTTCACCCAAGGAAGTGGAAGCTTACACCACTTTATTTAAAGAATTTTGCAATGTCTTCTCTTGGAGCTACGAGGAAATGTCAGGGATCGATCCATCGATCATTGTGCAAGAGATAAAAAATTACCCAGGAGTTAACCCTGTACGACCAAAACTTCACTTGATTAATCCTAAGAAAATTACGGCCATAAAGGCAGAAGTTGAAAAACTAATGAGATATGGCTTTATCTATCCTGTCCCTTTGACGGAATGGGTTTCTAACATTGTTTTGGTTGCTAAAAAACAAGGAACCATTTGTGTCTGTGTCGATTATAGGGATCTCAACAAGGTTTGTCCAAAAGACAATTTCCCTACACCCTTCATCGACCAAATCATTGATAATTGCGTTGGCAACGTTATTTTTTCTTTCATGGATGGATTTTCAGGGTATAACTAGATTGAAATTCTACCAGCTGATCAAAATAATACAACCTTCATCTTCCCATGGGAGAATTTTTCTTATCAGAAACTACCCTTTGGTCTCAAAAATAATGGTGCTACATTCTAGCGGGCCATGTCGTATTCTTTCCACGATATCAAACATATTGTGGAACCTTACCTCGATGATTTACCTACCCATTCATCTAATCGACAAGACCATATTGTTCATTTACGTGCCATTTTTCTTCGATGTTGTTTCTACTGTATCTGTATGAACCCTCACAAATGCATCTTCGTTGTTGAATCAGGTTGACTCCTCGGTTTTGTTGTCTCCAAATATGGGATTAGGGTGGATCCATTAAAAATCAAAGTTATTCTTTATTTACCTCCTCCCAACAATCTGACCCAACTACAAAGTTTGCAAGGGAAAGAAAATTTTATTCATCATTTTATATGTGATTAGGTCGAGCTTACTAAAGGATTTAAGTGATTGTTGCAAAAATATAGTCCTTTCATATGGGATGACACTCCTCAACTATATTTCAATAATCTTAAACACGCATTGACCCATACACCTCTCTTGCATCCTCCAAATTATGCACATGATTATATCCTTTATTTAGCAACTTCTACTTCCACTATTGCTATGGTGTTAGTTCAAGAGGATGCTAACAGTGATGAACATGTGATCTACTATCTGAGCAAGAGTCTATCCGGTCTCGAGCTCCGATATTCACATGTTGAAAAGTTGGCCCTAATAGTTGTCATTGTCATCCAGAGATTTTGCCATTACATCTTGTTACGCACTACCATGGTCATTGCGTGCTCAAATCCCATGTACCATATTCTGACATGTCAAGTCTTTGGGGGTAAATATTCCAAATGGATCATTATTCTATAGGAATTTGATCTTGAGTTTTCCAAATCAAAAGATAAAAATACCTTGGTTTTTTTGGAACTTATATGTGATCTTTCCCATGTTGATGAAGACATTGAGCCTAGTGATTCTCTCCCCAATGAATCTTTGTTCCTCATTAGCATGTCAAACCCTTGGTATGGATATATTCTTATCTATCTTTAAACCCAATGTTCAGCTCAATATCTCCCATGAAGAATGTCATCATATTCACCACCATTCTAAATGATACCTTATCATCGGTGACACTTTTTATCATCATGGTATTGACACTATCCTACGATGTTGTTTAACCCACGATGAGGCTAAATGTTTTTTGAATGAATGTCACCTTGGAGCTTGTGGTGGTCACTTTTCTGGGATGGCTACAGCCCAGAAAATCTTATGTGTCGGCTATTTTTGGCCCTCCATATTCAAAGATTGTATTGAGGCTATCAAAAGATGCCCACCCTACCAACTGTTTCACAAAAATCCATGAAACCACCCTGCTCCACTGCATCCCATTTTTTCCATCAACCCTTTTTCCAAATGGGGCATTGATTTTATGCAATGTAATCCTACCTCAACCGGGGGGCACGATTATATCATTGTTGTCGTTGATTATTTCACTAAATGGGCTGAGGCTATGCCTACATTTCTTAACCATGGTCGCACTGCAACACTCTTCATTTTTAACCACATCATCACTCACTTTGGTGTTCCATGAGCCATTTTCATTGATCATGGTTCACATTTTAAAAACTAAATGATAAGTGAGTTACATGTCAAGTTGGGTTTTCTCCATGAAAACTCATCCACCATCTATCCTCAATAAAATGGACAAGTTCAAGCTATCAACAAAGTCCTTAAAAACATGATCCAATGCATGGTGGGGGAAAACAAAACTTCTTGGCACTTGCAAATTTTCTTCGCCCTCTAGGCTTAATGCACCACAATTAAGACTACAACTGGATTCACTCCATTCTAATTGGTATATGGCATCGAAGYAGTATTACCAATTGAGTGTGATATCCCTTCGTTAAAACTCACCGTAGAACTCCTGCCTCACACCTTTGTTGAAGAGGAATGATTCCTATATTTAACGAAGTTGGATGAAACACRTCGCAATGTTTCTCTTGTTGATGAGAMGTATCAAAAATAAATGAAGAGCCRATATGAMAAGTTTGTTCAACCTTGTACTTTCACAGAAGGAGACCTAGTCCTTGTTTATGACCATGCTCACGATAAGCTAGGGATAGGAAAGTTAGAACCTCTATGACATGGACACTATATCGTAAAATGTGTATTACATAGAGGTTCCTATGAGCTAGTTGAGTATGATGGAATATCTCTCGATGAACCCCAGAATGGGCTTTACCTCAAGAATTACTATGCATAGAACACCTTACATTTGTGCTTTGTACACTATTGTACTATATTTTTTATTTGGTGTGTCTTTTCTCTTGCATGTACAAGTTTTGTTTTAACCACTTATACCTTGTCTTGTGATTGCGTGTACAGATGAAATATCCCTTACCCATCTTTGTCGGGTTTGCAGATGTAATATACCAGATATAAAATGTATGCAGAACTAAAATAAAATGCTAGTAATGGAAAAATAACAGCAATATAACTAGAACATTCACCACAATAACACTGAAATGATATAAGAATAGCAATAGAAATAAAACTTTGAATATGGAAGCAATGTTCACGGGCCTCTTTGAGGGGACAACCTCCAGTTGAGTAGAGCTCTATTACAATAATATCCAAGCTAGGGTTCGCATACCCTCAGCTCCTATTTATACTAAAAAGAAGCATCTAGAGGAATATCCTTCTAGAAGTGGAAGCTTCTATTAGGTCTTCTTACATCTGCCTTATTATATTTTATTGAAAGGCCTTATTAATACTGACCTGTATTACATCTGAATATATTGTTCTACCTATGTGCAGGTTAGGACCCTAACATGTCCGCCCCCTTCAAAACAGCCTTGTCCTCAAGGCTTGAGATGAGGAAATTGTTGCAGAATGGTAGTTGGTTCCCAAGTGGCGTCTACTGGAGTTGTATCTTTCCACTAGACTAGCACTTCCTTGATGGTTCTCTGATGTAGGTGACGCTCATGCTGGTCCAAAACTTCTTTTGTATGTAGCCAAATGGATCATTCTTTAGCAAACTCTGGAAGGTTGGTTTGAATTTGGCACTTAGCTTCAATCACCTTCTTTAAGAATGAAACATGAAAAATAGGATGTAGCTTCAAATGGCTGGGCAAAGCTAATTGATAGGAAACTTGTCCCACACGCTTGAGTATAGTATAAGGACCATAAAATTTGGGCGCTAGCTTCTGACAATGCTCGGCCTTGAGGGAAGTTTTCTTGTAAGGTTGTAATCGAAGAAACACCTGATCCCCTTCTACAAATTGATGTTCAGAGTGACCTTGATATGCTTGTTGCTTTATGCGATTCTGTGCCATGACCAAATTCTCTTTGAGGGTACAGAGAATAGTCTCTTGAGATATAAGTGTTAGGTCAACTGCCTGGACCTTCGAGGCACCTGGTAAGTATGAGAGAATTGAAGGTGGCTTCTATCCATATACCGCTTCAAAAGGAGTCATGCGTGTACCTGTATGGTATGAAGTGTTGTACCACCATTCAGCTAGGGGTAACCATTGAGCCCACTGATTTTTCTTTTCCGAGGAAAAACACCTCAAATATGTTTCCAAACACTTGTTAACAACTTCCGTTTGGCCATCAGTCTGGGGATGACAAGTTGTGCTAAGATGCAATACGGTGCCTTGTATCTTGAACAGTTCTTGCCAAAAATTGCTTGTGAAAGTTGGGTCGTGATTAGAAACAATAGAGTGTGGCATGACATGAAGCTTGAATACTTGATCCATGAATATTTGAGCCACCGTGGATGTTTTAAACGGGTGTTGAAGGGCATATAAATGAGCATAATTGGAAAGGAAATCAACAACCACCATGATGACGGATTTATTTCCCAATTTGGGTAAGCCGGTAATAAAATACATAGAGATATCCTTCCAAATAGCAAGTGGAATTGGGAGCGGTTGTAGTGTGCCCAGAGATTTGACTGTTTCTCCCTTGTTGCATTGACACACATCACATTCAGCTACAAAATTACGAATGTCATGTTTCATGCCATCCCAGAAAAGGGAATGTTTGACCCTATCATAGGTTTTGGTGAACCCAGTGTGCCCTGCTGTGGGTGTAGCATGAAGCTCAGAAAGTACCGTGGATTTAAGCTTTGATTGTTTACTTAAATACAAACGGCCTTTTGTATCAAAGTTCCTCATGGAGCCAAGAGTACCCTGGGGAAGCTGGAGCCTTGGACTGCAATTGGTGGATCAACTATGAACTTTTGGGATCTTGTAGCCATTCCTGGAAAACTGCTTGGAGCCAATCTGGTACAATGAATGAAAGAGAAAAAAGGGATCCTTCATCTTCATATTTTTAGGAAAGTGCACCCGCAACCACATTTTCTTTAAATTTCTTATAAATGATCTCATAATCATATCCAAAGAGTTTAGTCACCTATTTTTGTTGTTCTAGGGAGGAAATGCGTTGTTCCAGAAAATACTTGAGGCTTTGATGGTCTATCTTAATTTGGAACCATTGCCCCAATAGATAAGGACGCCACAGATCCACAGCATGCAGAATAGCCAACATTTCCTTTTCATAGATGGATTTTCCCAGATTTATTTCAGATAGTTGCTTCCTGGTAAAGACCAAAGGTCGACCCCCTTGCATAAGGACAACACGAATTCCTTTCCCTAAGGAATCACATTCCAACACAAATGTCTTTGTGAAATCAGGAAGGGCGAGGACTGGAGTGGTGCACATGGCCATCTTCAAGGTCTAAAAAGCTTGAGAAGTGACTGGAGTCCAAGTGAAAGAGTTCTTTTTGAGGAGAGTAGTGAGAGGTGTTGCAATCTTCCCATAATTCTTAACAAATTTGCAATAATACCCTATTAAGCCTAGAAATCCATGCAGGCTCTTAAGAGTCTTTGGGTGAGGCCAGTCTTGCATAGCTTCAATCTTTTTAGGATCCAGCCTGACGCCATCTTTGCCAACCAGATGATCCAAGTATTCTACTTCTGAGGCGCCAAAAGCACATTTAGATTGTTTCAGGAAAAGTTGGTGCTAAGAGAGTAGATGGAGAACTCAATCCACATGAGCAAGATGGTCTGTCTAGGTTTTTCTATAGATGAGGATATCATCAAAGAAAACTAAGACAAAATGGTGGAGAAAAGGATGGAAGACATGATTCATGAGGCATTGGAAGGTGGAGGGGGCATGACCAAAAACTCATAGTGGCCCTCATGAGTTCTAAAGGTAGTCTTGGGAATGTCTGCCTCTTTCATACGTATCCGGTGGTAGCCCGAACGAAGATCCAATTTAGTGAAGAATTGGGTGCCACTCAATTCATCCAGGAGGTCATCAATGACAAGAATGGGGAACTTTTCTTTGATGGTAAGTTTGTTGAGGGCACGAAAGTTAGGACACATTCACCAAGAACCTTCTTTATTTAGGACCATGACCACAGGAGACGAGTAGGGGCTCATACTAGGGTGGATAACGCCTGCATTAAGGAGTTCCTAGACCATTTTCTCAATTTCATTTTTTTGGGAAAAGGGGTGAGGATACGGACATATATTAGGAGGAAGGATTCCGAGTACAAGGGGAATGGAATGATCATGAACACCATGGGAAGGAGGGAGGCTTTGGGGAGTGGAAAAGACAAATTAATGTTTAGAAAGGATGGCTTGGAGTTCTTGCGATACCGAGGGTGTCTCTATTGTTTGTATGGCATGGAGTTGGGCGATAACACCAGAATGACCCTTTTTTATCAGCTTTTCCATTCGATGGGAACTAATGATCTCAGGTGAACCAGCGGTGATGCCTTGGAACTTATATTGGTGGCCCTCCTGGTCGAATTACATGGTTAAGTCTTTAAAATCCATGAGAATGGGACCCAAAGTCCTTAGCCAGTCTGCACCCAACACAATTTCACAACCTCCCATGTTGATAAAAAACATATGGGATTTCAGGTGGTAGTCACCAATTTGGAGATGCACATTTTCACAATGGCCTCCACATTTCATGGAACCACCATTGGCAATCAAGATTTGGAAATTATTAATGGCATGGATGTAGCAATTATTTTCTTAGACAATGAGGTGACGAATAACATTATGGGTGCTGCCACTATCAACCAAAATGATGACATTTCGATGCTTGATGTAACCTATTAGCTTGAGGGTTTGGGGAGCGGAGAAGCTAGTGAGAGCGTTGAGGGAAATGATCGGTTCTACTTTGGGAGGGTCTGAGGGAGGGGTTATGTCAGTGGATTCAGATGACTCAGACACAAAGGGAGTTTCTTCATCTTCTTCTAAAATCTCCTCGGAGATGGCCATAAAAATATTTTGTTCTTTAGACTTGTGGCCCGGGAAATATTTGTCATCACAGTTATAACAAAGGCCTTTGAGTTGGCATTCAGCCATTTCATCCCTGGTCAATTTTTGGATCTTTAGTGGAGCAGAGGGAGTAGTGGGATTTACTAGTTTAGGGTGAGGGATAAAGGAGGGTTTGCGGTTTTGAGAAGATACAACCCATTGTGCTTCTTTATATCTTTTGGTAGACTCCACCCAACTCTCAGGCCGAGCCATGAGGACATGGGCCTGAATTTCATCCTTGAGGCTATTGATAAAACACTCTCAAAAAAAGGCATCAAACATGCCCTTTGTTCTAAAAGCCAGGCACTCAAAGGTAGCTATAAAGTCTTCCACTGTTCCTAATTTTTTCGGTTTTGTCAAACAACCCAAATGGTTGGTGTCAATGTCAAAGCGTTCATAAAGCTCTGCAACAAACTCTGTCCAAGCAATATACCCTTGACGAGAAGTTTTTCTCCATTGCCACCATTGCCAACATTCTTGATCTAGATGGAGAACACCATACTAGAGTTTGGAATATTCATCTGTAATGTCGTATAAAGAGAAGTAATGTTCCATTTGGGTTACCCAACTAGTGGATTCCGATCCATCAAATTTGGTCACATCCACCTACAAAAGGCATAGGTCACATTGAAAGTGATGGTTCTGCAAGGTATGGGAATGATAGGAATGGTCACCTTAAGTATGTGGGGGTGAGGAAGAGGAAGGGTTATTTGTAGGGATATGCAGTTTGGTGCAGAGTGTCGAAAATACTGATTCAAGCTGGGTGGTGAGGTCTTGTTTGATTTCTCCCATTGAGGATTGCATGGTTGTATTTATGGTGGCAACATCGGCACTGAGTTGTTTCACTTCTTGTTGAGTCTCAATGAGACCAGATTGCAAGGTGTTGAAGCGAGCTTCCAAGTCTTGGCTACGAGTATGGGCCATGAGGATGAGGAAACTAAAAAGGGGCAGGCGAGGTAAAAAAAAAAATTGAAAAAAATGATATGGATGAATGTGAAAAGGGTGAAGAGATGAATCCAATGGAATAGGTCTCAAATAATGGTGAAAAAAATTCCAAACTTTTTTTTTTTTTTTTTAACGGAGTTATACTCTGGTCTAAAGAATACTGCAGATAAGAAATGCCCAAATTCTTAACCAAAAAGAAATGTGCATTTACTTGGAAACATGAACACAGTTGCGCAGCAATAGATCTTGTCTATTTTAATTCGTTTATGTTTCTATCCCCGAAGGGTTAGGTATTCAAGGGTTCTACAGACAAGGGTTTTCCCTATGCTATAGCTCTTTGATATACGTGTGGGGTCTAACAGTAGTACTTGGCCCAATATCTTAGGGAACTAACTAAGGAGGATAGACTGTACCCTTAGCCATACTACCTGACTACCCAGGTACTAGAGAGTATCTTCCCAAGTGATCGGTTTATATAAAGAGGGCTTCATGTAATCTAGGTCGATTCATACACAGGTGCTATATAATGTGCTACCACTCGAAGGGGTACCAACAGGGGTTACAAGGGTGGCCAACAGATGTGCGCTTAAGTACCACTTGTATTTCCTGCGTGTATGAATCCCTCAACCATGGGTTTATGTGTGTAACGATAGATCTATGTGGCTTAAATATGTCGGAATACGTCACTACCCTGGAAAAAAAATTAACCCACACTTTATGCCAAGGAAAGTGCTATGATACCACTTGTAATATACTAGATATAAAATGTATGCAGATCTGAAATAAAATTCCAGTAATGGCAGAATAACAACAATATAACCATAACATTCACCACAATAACACTGAAATGATATAAGAATAACAACAGAAATAGCACTTTCAATCTGAAAGCAATGTTCACGAGCCTCTTCAAGGGGGCAACCTCCAGTTGAGCAGAGCTCTATTACAATAATATCCAAGCTAGGGTTCTCATACCCTCGACTCCTATTTATACTAAAAAGAAGCATCTAAAGGAAGATCCTTCTAGAAGCGGAAGCTTCTATTAGCTCTTCTTACATCTGCCTTATTATACTTTATTGAAAGGCCTTATTAATATTGACCTTTATTACATCTAAATATATTGTTCTACCTATGTGCAGTTTAGGACCCTAACAACGGATGGCACTAGTCGGTACACCCAGAACATTGCTTTTGTAGCTTGGGTCATTTACCACTTTGATGAGTTGGAGATTTCAGGAGGCATTTTCCTAGGATCGTCAACCAATAACATGGTAGAATATCATGTTGTCATTAGACTTTTAACTGAGGCCTCCTCGCTAGCTATATATCATATAATCATTAATCTAGACTCTCAACTCGTGGTTTGTTAGCTTAATCGAGTTTACATCGTTCGCAACCCTATCCTATTGAGTCTCCACCTAAGAGTTCATCGTCTTGCAAGAATGTTTGAATTTACACAATACAAGCAAATACCAAGAGAACTCAACACAACATTGGATTCGCTAGAAAAATATATTTTGGATCGGTATCTTGTGCACAGATAAAACTTTTAAAATAAAATGAATCACATGTACATTTAAAAAATCACACAAGATAATTTGTAACATCATTGGCACCACAAAACTCGAATCTATATATATATATATATATATATATATATATATATATATATATATATATATATATATATATATATATATATATATATATATATATATATATATATATAATGTGTGATAGAAAAAAAAAATTTACATCAAAAAAGTACATAAAAGGGCAAAATCTGGGCCCTCATTCCCATGATCATCATGAAAATACTACAAAACATATGGAGGATCCTAGTCCTCCTGCACCATGTTGTGCTCTGAGAAGCACACCACTGCATGGGCCACTTGTCAACGCAAGTGGTTCAAAATCTCAGGACCCCCTATGGTATGCCTCTGTAGATGAAGAGGTATGTCTCACCTCCTAAGAGGTGCATAGTGAGACCTTGAAGGTTCCTCTCATCCTCCTAGAGTCCTCCCACTGCCACCTCATGCTCCACATCTATTTGCACGTCTCCATGACACCCTAGTGTCAGCATCTCTATCGGACGTGATGCACCTCTATCTGTATGATGAAACAATACATTTGTTAAACTCCCTCTTTGTAAACATAAAAATAATATAAAATAAAAAATAAAAAACATATGAAAAGGTTTGGTTTTCGTACCTGACATATCCCAATCGATGCCCTCTGGAAGCACTAAGTCCACACTACCCCAAAAATCCACTCCGGCATATGGAAAGTCCTTGATAACAATTAACTACCTTCTCCACCAAGTGAAGAAGTCAGCCGTGAACTTGAACTATGATTTGATCCCCAATATCGAGGAAAAAATTGTCCATATTTCCATATGTGGCTCAGTCGCCAATCATTCCATCAACACAATATGTGGCTGCATCTAGGGTATTCCCTCTAAAAAGAATGAATCCAAGAAAGAGCCATAGCCAAACTATTTATGCTTCCCAATCCTGCACTTTGTAATTTGGTCCTTCATGTTCCGAAGGAAGCCTACACTCCAGTTAAATAATCTAGGCTCCACACATTGTAGAAAATAATACAATTGAGATTTTGAATCCAAATGTGCACTTGTACTACCTATCGGGTTGGTAATGGAAAATAAAATAAATCTTAGTGCCAAATCTCTCACATCCTTGATCATGATTCATCCCCTGACTAATCGTGACGCTTGAATACAATGGTCAGCCACATACACCTCGCTAGGCTGCAGAGTTTTATGTTGCAAGGAAAAAAGGATAGGATCCTCCCTTCTTGAGAGGCTGGTCAAAAAGTACACATCATCGAGCTCAAGTTTGAGCAACCATGGTCCAATACATAATGTTTGTTCAGCATTGTCCCATAGTCCAATTAGATACTCAAGTAATAAAACTTCTTTATTAATCTTTTGTAATTTGAAATACTTGAGGAGGCCATAATTCCTCAAAGCATCCCTTGTCCGAGGGTTTTGCAATGCGGCTATATTGTCGAGCTCGTGATCATGTTATTTTCATTCAAACATGGTTCTAATCCATGTAAACTGAAAAAACATACATTTAAAATCCTTTAGTCAATCTCTCATAACAAAAAATTGGGTATTTTTAGCATAAAAAGAAACATTTTTTTTCATTTCTGCRTTGGCACTTCCCTAAAATTATCCACAGGGTGCAAGCACTCCCTAGGCACATGCACCAGAGTGTCGAAAACATGATCGACACTCCCCTTACCCCTTTGAGGGAGCATCGATCTAGTTCGGTTCCTACGGCTTCCTAAGGATCCCARGACAGCCTAAAAGCTACTTAAAATACAATTCTAAACCACGACAAATGTCTAGAATGGTTAAGTGACCAACATGGTCCAGACAGATGCGAAAACGGTCAACCATAGCTCTAGTGCCCACAGCTTGAAAATCGCCCTCCAAGGTTGAAAATAGCAAAGCTAGAAGAAATTGGTAAAATTGAAATGGTAAATGAAATTTCTAACCCTATTTCACTATTATAGGGTTGATTTTTTACTAATATAAAGTTTCTTATGTATCTTTTGAGGAGTCACTAATACCCTGGATACAAAATTGTCTATATTTGCAGGTCTCGAAGAAGTATCTTTTTCGATAAACCTTGTAACACTGACGAGCACGGTCTTTGTTCTTTCTCATGCTTGAAAACACATGAGAATGTAATTGAGTAAAATTTTATCTCTTTTTCAGACTCGTAAAGGTTACATGAAAAAGGAAACCCCTGGAGTCTCCTTTAAGCTATTTTCAGACTCTCTAAACATGAAAAGATTGTTGAGTGATCTTGCTTCCTTTCACACTCATTTAAAAAGTTTTGAAAGGGTGTCTCTTGAGTAGAAATTTATCTCTTTTTCAGACTTTAGAGACTACATTTATGAAAAAGGACAACCCCATAGTCATCTTTAAGTTCTTTTCAAACTCTCTAAACATGAAAAACCACCGATTTTTTATTCTCTGGACTCATTAAAAATCACACATTGAAGGTCCCATATGGGACCGAACCCTTACTTCTTCAAGTTCATTAAAACAAAGGAAGAGGCATTTACCGAAGGTGAGTTATATTGAGCATGTGTTATCCTCCTCGAACTCGTAAAAAACAAAAAAGAGGTACTCGTCTATCTGGATGGGGGGGAAATTGAAGGAAGCAAGTCAAGCTATCTTTTATAATTGTCACAAGTCACTCTTGCAGTCACCCTTGAACATGACACATTGCTTTTACCTGCATTTTAATCTGCTAAACCTTTGCACTAAACCAATCCCCTGATTCTTTTCACTCCTTTGGGTCACCCGGCACAAATCACAGTATCCATTTCATAATGTTTTGTTCCATGTTATGTTTGTGTTTCCAAGTCATGTTTTGCCTCAGTTTTCAAGGGAAGTATCCGCCTCGAGAGTAAACCATCACAAATTTCCAGTTTCAACACCCATGTCAGTCCATACTCATTTGATTCACCATCTTACATATCTATGTTAGTTTTGTGTCGTTGATGAGGGATACATCAAGGCCCTCCTCCTTCGATGAGTCTTTTCCTATCGACTTCAAAACATCATCTAAGAAATTTGACTTAGAAACTAGTTAGTACCTTGGGACCGACATGCCTCAATGGCAGGCCTCCTCGCCTCTGACAATAGGTTTACATCATTGACCTTTGATCGGTTGATTCCACAAATGTTCAACTTCAACTTATTTATTCACATTTGTTGGATTGTACTAGGTTACCTTGGGAGTCATTGACATCATTGGTGATTTCCCTCGCACTTGTTAATGATTTACCTCATTGACTGGTAATCAAGTGGTTTTTACCATGTTTGACATCAAAACATCTATTCATGTGGCTATATTCATACAACATTGGGATTGGGACAAAAACCCTAGGATAAGTTTTCACTTTTTTATTGCCTTTCCCAGGATGCGAAGAAGATCTTTTGAGCATACTGATACACTATCACATAGATCCATTTTGTATTGGTCTGTGGCTATGTTTTATCATCTTGTAGATCCACTGTGTATTTCTCGTGGCTACGATCAGTTCATGTCATGGAGGTATAGATCCACATTGTATCTTTGGTGGCTATACCCTTAGTCAGTATGATAATGGATCTGCGGTGTATTTAGTGGCAGCCTGTTGACGGGCGAAACAGTCCATCTGTCAACTGGGAGAGTGGAACCGGTCCGGGGTTGTCTAAATAACCCAAGCCGTTTGGAATGAACCACCCTGACGAGTTTAACGGCTCCGTTGGCCGCTCTAAGGTCTCCTAAGGAAACCAAAGAGAAAAATTGATCTGAGCTAATTGATCTAAACTAAGGAAACTAGAAACTAATAAAACAAACTAAAACAAACTAACTAACTAAATAAAATAAATTAAGCTGGAAACTAATAAAACAAAGAGAAAGAACTAAACTAATAAAAGAAACTAAACTAACTACACTAATCTAACCACAAACTACTGACTATTATATATACAAAATACTAACTATGATTATAATAACTCAAATCAAATACTTAATTATCAGTTTAATTACAGTTTATTCACAAATATACACTACATACAATCTACAGATTTGAGTAAACCTGTGAAACTAATTTGCTTGCTGTCCCAAGACAATGAAAGTGACCTTTTTTGATTTTATAATTTATGAATAAGAAAGTAAACTAACTGAAATTAAAACAGATCAAAATTATATCTATATTAAACTACTTAATAAAAACAGTAAACTAAATACTAATTGACCTGGAAATGCTCCAAGTCTGCCCTGCGTATGATGACTTCTAAGCTGATTGGAGGAGGGAAACTCACACCATTAAGTCCTTAAGCTTCTCGCAAAGGATCAGCTATAATGCTTCCTGAAGTATGTTACAGGACAAACAAGACATAAAAGAATATCATAACAATTTTCTGATTATAAATTCCTGCAAAAGGGGAAACCTATTATGCAGCAAACTTATATATTACAGTTCGATTTATGAAGAAGACAAAGCTATGATTCACAAATTGAACTAACAATTGTTATGTCTTTTATCTATTTGGAAGAAACAAGATATGGATAACAGAAATAAAATTATATCATTTGCATTTGATTCAGGTAGCTAAAGCAATACTAAACCAAAAACAAGCTGATATACAAAACATGGAACAAAGTGTCGATATATTGAAAAGCGAAAGCTATGACAAAACACCAATTCTTCTCCAGTTTGAATCAAAACTCCATATCCTTGTTCTCCCCAACTGAGGATGATCGATTATTACAAAACCATAGGTTTAAATAGGTTCTTCACAAGGTAAAACATCCTTGTGAATAATAGTAAACAGTTTTACAAAATCTGGGAATAATCCCAAAATCCCTTAAACTAAGCAACTAAAAATGTAAGTGAAATCTTCAAGATATCTTCCAACCGCTCCTCATATCCATTACCAATTCGAATTTGCCTGAAATAGACATAAGATCAAGTCAGAGGAGTATTTTATTGAGAAAACAATAGAAACAATGAATCTATAGACTTAGCTACAGAATCTTCTGATTATGTAGCTGGTCTATAATAGTAAACATGACCAGATATACAATCAAATCAAACCGAATCCAATTATCTTTTAATAATCAACAAATTATTAAATCAAACCAAATCCAACAGAATACAATCAGGACAGAGTAAAGATGCTCTGTTTTCCCCAATCGACATAAAATCGTATCACATCTTAACAAGACTATTCCACGAATGCAATCAGTGATAAACCAAATCGCATGAAATACAAACAATCATTATCGATTAGCATAAGATTCATATCATTGCCAATATAGAAAGCCATTACGATTTCGTGCATCACTGTATCCACGGAATCCAACCACATCTCTCATTCGCTGTGTTTCAAATAATTCATAGGTATAGTCGTAACTGTAATCGACTAATTATAATCACAACAGCAGATTGAGATCCTTCAATTAAAAGCACGATGCATGAATTGCTTCCAACGTAATCGGATAAAATCATTTCCACAAATATCGACTCAACAGTCTTCATGTTTGATCACCTCATAGTCGACAAGCAGGGTTTTGACAGAGTCAACAAACTGAGCATATAACTGAATTCAATTATAGACACAAATCATGAGACTTGATACGATCAATCCAT
>JASDQU011175678.1:3372-21065 GCA_032191745.1 Picea mariana
AGAAAGAGTCTATATTTTCATACCATGACCTAGGTGCCTGTTTTAGTCCATACAATGCTTTCTTTAACTTACACACTAAGTGTTCTTACCCCTTTTCAACAAACCCTTCAGGTTGAGTAAGGTAAACCTCTTCCTTTAACTCACCATTCAAAAATGCAGATTTAACATCTAACTAATGCAACTTCCAATGGTACTTTGTAGCTAAAGCAATTAACATTCTGATAGTATTCAATTTAGCCACTAGTGCAAATGTTTCAGCATAATCAATACCTTTTGTTTGTGAATACCCCTTTGCCACCAGTCTAGCCTTATAATTATCTATACTACCATCTGATTTAAACTTGGGTTTGTATATCCATTTGCATCCAATGGGCTTCTTATGTTTAGGCAATTCAGTCAATTCCCAAGTATTGTTTTTCATTATAGATTCACATTCTTCCTCCATTGCATTTTGCCATTCATCATGTTCATTATCTTCATCAAAACTCATGGGTTCTATGACATTTGAAATGCTACTCATTAGGGCATAGTGTATATACCTCTCAGGAAGCTGAATCTATCTTGAAGATATTATCAACTGATTATCTTCCTCCCCACTTTGTGAAGATCTATCTTCACCTCTAGGTGAACTGTGACTGCTTGAATTGTCCATATCACTGAGTCCTTCTTGTTGCTATTGTTGATGTCGCTGCAGGGATGGCTGCTGCTGTGTGGGTTGTTGTTGCTACTCTTCTTTAACTCCTTCATCAGGAAGTCTCTGCCATTCCTCATGACTGTTGTCATCATGATTTCTCGCTTCATGCTCATGGAAAAGTACATCTCTACTTGCAAATACTTTGTGAGTAGCATGATCAAATAGTTTTTATGCTTTAAATTCATAACAATACCCAATGAAAATACATTTAATGGCTTTAGCATCCAGCTTCCTCCTATTGTCCTTTGGAATATGAGCAAAAGCCTTACACCCAAATACTTTCAAATTATGAACTGTAGGTTTGGAACCATTCAAGGCTTCGAAAGAAGTAACATTATCAAGACACCTTGTTGGACTTCTATTATTTAAATAAACTGCAGTATTTATGGCTTCAACCCAAAATGCATTTGAGAGATTCTTACCTTTCATCATACTGCGTGCACACTCTACCAGAGTTCTGTTTTTCCTTTCAATGACTCTGTTTTGTTGTGGAGTGTGNTTCATCTAAGGAAGTAAACCCATGTGTATCTCGTGCAATCATCAATAAATAACAGAAAATAAAATGCACCTCCTAAAGACATAGTCTGCATAGGCCCACAAACATCAGTATGCACAAGATCTAACACATCTCTCTTTTTCTTATCATGATTAGAGGGGAATTCATCTCTGTGCATCTTTCCTAATGCACATCCGTCACAAGAAACCTTCCCATTCTTTAACATGGGAAGTCCTTCAACCATATTTTTTTTCTATAATAACAATTAATCAGGATGATTGATGTGTTAATACCTTTGATGCCAAAGAATCTCTGTTGGAATAGTGGCAGAAGTCAGTGCATGATGTGCTTTGCTGGTAACATCAAGTTTGTATAGACCTCCTTCTTTGACTCCTGTTGCAACAGTTTAGAAGTGGTCCAACAGATCCTTCACTATGCAATAATTCTTGAATAATTCAACCTTCAAGTTCTGATCTGTAATGGTGGACACAGAGATAAATTTTTTCTTTATTCCTGGCACATACACCACATTGCGAATGTGACGAACAATACCATTTGGCAATGTCACAGGAATGTCTCCATATCCCTTAATCTGATGAGCGTAGTCATCTGCAAGATATATGCTGGCACCATTCTGTGTTTCTTTAAAATTAACATACCAATTTTTATTACAAGTCATATGTATTGATGCTCCAGAATCCACAAACCAGGCATCAGAATCATCCATTTCAGTAGATAAAGAAGCATTAGACACAAATAGCCTAAGATCCCATGAGTCAAAATTTGTGGGTTCATCAATATCATCACTAGCAATAAATAATCTGAGATCTTGATTTGAAGATTTTTCTGCATAATGACCTGAATGTGTTCTAGGTTTATTCTTAGCCTCATCAATTTTCTTCTTATGACAGTCTTTAACAATATGTCCAAGTCGAACACAATAAAAACAACTCTTTGACACATTCCTATCAGATTGCATACCTTGATTTTGAGGTTGTCTTCTCTGCGATGAACTGCCTCTCTGCCATGAACCACCTCTCTATCATGAATTGCCTCCTCTGCCTCTTACTCATGATCTCTCTCTCGCATATCTATTATTTGAACACAATGCCAAATCTTTACTCGGAGGCTTTAGATTCCCGTGCCTCTCTTCCTCTTGCAACAAAATACATGTCAGTTCTTCAAACGTAGGAGGTTTCTCCCTTGCCGCGAGACCTGTTATGAACATATGATAATCTTTTAGCATACCATTTAAGGTAATAGTGACCAAATCAGTGTTGGAAAAATTTTCCCCTATATTTACTAGCTTGTCTTTCACCTCTTTAATACGACCCAAAAATGAACTAACAGATTCATTTCCATCCATCTTAATGCCTAGCAATTTAGTTTTCAGGAACAAAATGCGATTTGTGTTGCTAGTTTTATACAATGATTTAATCACTATCCATGTTGTAGCAGAAATTGTAGCTTCTCTAATATGTGGAATTATGCTATATTTAACAGACATGTGCAACAATACCTGTGCCTTGTTTTCACGCTTCTCCCAATCTTGGATTTGTGTTGTTGTCGCACCTACAGCCGCATCAGGTTCCAATTTAGTTCCCTTCGCAATGTTCCAAACACCATAGCTTTCGATGAGCGTCTGCATCTTGAATTTCTAGATAATGAAGTTCAAGCCATCTAACTTGTTGGCTTTGTTGAGGTAGGTCTCTACTAGAGGATTCACCATTGCTGCAATTTAATCTCTGCAAGTAAATCACCAAGGATATGAAACTTTTTGTCACTTTGCCTTCGGATACCACCGATCCATCTCAATCTTGGATCTCAACTTTCACACACAAAATCTCACAAATAATATTCTCTTGAATAAACTTTAATATCCACTTATACTTCAAAATAAAACCCACTTTGAATAAAAATCCACTTCACAATTTCTTAAATCTCTTACCCACTTTAATAAACTTTATAGCCCATATAAAGTTTAAACTCCATATGCATACACTTTATCCACTTGTAATAATAATAATAATAAAGTGAATAACCATTTTCACCTCACGCTTTAATAACAAATATCCATTTAATAAAAAAAATGTATCCACTTAATAAAAAACGTGAGTGAGCTTCAAACTCCACTTTCAAAGCCCACGCATGCAAACTTGAGCATGCACCAAATTAATCCACGTTCACACCAAATCTTACCATGGAGACCTGGGCACGGATTCTAGCAGCCACACCAAATCTTGCAATCACGTCTCTCTCTCCCGTCCACTCACGCAACAATAAACTCAAGCGATTCCATCAAGCTCACGCGACCGCACTCAAGAACCCACGCCTGCACCAAAGAAATCAAAGAACTCATGCAGCCCTCATGGATCTGCCTCATAGAAATCACGCAAGCCCACGACTCAGCAAAGATCGTGACCCAACGAAACTTCACACAGACCACAGACTAAAAACCTTCGCGATTTTTCTTTAAACTCCACACATGCAAGCTATAATCCTTCTCCTTGTATACACAACACAAACTCATGCAAGCAAATCGTGACTTCCCAAACAAAAGTGAAAACAGAACTGTATTTTACCTCTTCAATGGAATTTCAGTAAATGGAGGAATGCACCAGACGGATTTTCTCACGCATCTGATCAAACATTTCTCACGCTATCCAGGCCTTCTCCCCGTGGCTCTGATACCAATATAAAATATGCAAAACAAACAACATGGTGAGGCTATGCTCACTTCTATATTATTCAATGAAGACAGATTACATCCTTATATAGGAAAATACTCTATCGATTTGGTTACATGCAAACCAAAGACAACTAGAATCTCAACTATGAACCGACTCTTAACACACCTACAACTAACTCTCACAACTGGAGCTTATAACTGGTGCTTACAATTGGCGCTTACTCCATTATTTCCAAGTAAAACGTACAAGAATCCCTCAAATTCTTAAAATAATATTATAAGGATAACCCTATACAATCATCCAGTAGTTTTGTAGAGGAGCCTAAGGTGCTATTCAATAGAGCCTGTCATTCCTTTTCTCTAAAAAACCGTTCTATGGGAAACTTCTGACTGATGGGAAGAGTCGTTGCGAACATAACTCAATTTTTCAATTTGTAATTAAATTAGTCTTCTTCGTATTCAGTATTTCTCTACATGTAGCTTACTTGGATTTATAGTATGGGAAGATTGGGTGCGGCTGATGAGATAAACAAAAATCTTTCTTTTGTGCTTTGGCAAAAGACTTGAGCTTAAGCCTAAGTACTTCAAAGATACTCCTTTTATTTTTTACCAGTTGTATGTAACCTCCTCTACAATAAGAGGTAAATGAGATTGCATGAACTAATTCTATGGTTTAATTTACAATGCATAGAAACACAAAATCCCATTTAAAAAAAATCTGAACAGTATAGCAGCTTATCTGTGGGGACATTGTAAACATTCAAGTAGAAAATTGTGAGGCGGTCGCCCGACGTGGGAGACCGAATCGAATGCAAAAATGCAAACGCACAATATGAAACTCTCGGCGATACGATAGTTTTCCACCCTCTGCAATCCAATATGAAATGCGTGGACAACAAGACAATGGAATGCTCATTCAATATGCCAGTTGAGTAAATCCAAACATGGTAATCCCAAATTTTAATCATTTAAACATGGAAATCATATAGTGCTACAGTAATTTCTTAATATGATAAGGTAAATGTTAAAAAGTAAATAGGTTAACGGATGTATTCAAAAATACAAGGAAGTTATGAAGAGAAAATCACATTCATTGATTTGGGAGGATGACTAAGAATATGCCTGCATCTTCAATTGTTATCCATCAAAATATAATTTTGGATTAAAAGGTGATTAATTGTACCCATTGCCAATAAGTGTACGCCTTTCGGCGTAAATATATGCCATTTGAATTTTCCATCCACATTTAAATATAATATATACCATATTATGCATAAAAATCCGCCACTATCCACATTTGACTTTACTATCCACATTTAAATATAATATATGCCATTTTACTTTACAACGGTACATGTAGCTCGATCATTGTGCCATGGGACTTGGACTTAGTAGATCTTGAGTTCAATTCCCTTGGTAGACAATTATAACAAACTTTGACCTCGCCATTATTGGCCTAATCCAGGTGTCAACGATTGGGCCAAGTGTTGAGCTACCATTGGCTTGTACATGCTGAGTCACAAACCCAACGACCAATCTAGTCAGTTGTTTGCCACATGTCTAACTGACAACTCTACCACATGTCAATCTCTACCTCTACCATGTGTCATGTCTCGAAGTTGTCAGGTGTCACATCCTCAGGCTACCACATATCCTTTCAATGTTGACTCTTTCCATGTTTGTGCAAAACTTTAGAGTGTGATATATTTTTCATATGAAGTCAGATTCACATGTCGTTTGCGCCATTGGAAAGATGGAAACGAGCTGTTTGCAATGATGCAAATTTCATGAGCATTCGATAAATTTTATTTTTGAGGCATCATGGATCCTTCTAGATCATCAACTGATCCAGGTGGATATCAGTGGCCACCCACCTTTTCCAACTAGCTCAAAATAATTTTCTAGCAATTTTGGGAATTTACTATTTTTAGCAGTTTTTAACTTCAAGGGCCATTTTGAGGGCCCAAATGAAGGTTTTTTGGGATCGAGCTTCTCAGTGATAGCCAAAGGACCTGATTGATCCCTCTAAATGAATCTACTCGATGATACCTTTCCAACGAGCTATCGTGCACCCCAAATAGAGATTGTATGCCAAAGTTGCGCCCCTAGGAAGTTGATACACCAAACTACCCAAAACGGGATCCACAAAATTGTTGGCTTTTCATCTTTTGATGTTAGGGTTTTGGATTTCCTTTATGATAAAAAGACCTTTGAAGCCTCATTGTAAAATCATCTTCTTGCGAATGCGAGTAGCTGTCACATCTCTTCTCAAAGATAAGCTTCCACCATTCTAGCGAGTATTTCACTTTGTATTTTTACAGTCTCTGTACAATTCTTTCATTAATAGAAATTGTGTATTACTGTATCTCTATGTTTATGGTTGCATATCTGATACATTTATGTTATATTATTGGATATTCATGATATCTCTATGCATTTATTTACTACATCTCCGCTCTCATTTTGTGCCGAAAATAATCCGGATAAGTGGTATTAGAGAAGGCTTCTCTTGATCGTTTTGTTTTCAGGGCATGTCCCCGACGAGGTCTGAGTATATCAAGTTGGGTCTTGAGATTGTCTCTCTTGAAGACAATCACTCTCACATGCCCAAGAAACCCTCCATGGCGAAAGAAGAGAAAAATCATGGAGGAGATGATCCTATCAATCGGTTGCTTGAGCAAGCTCTCACGCAAGATAGAGATGAAATGATGGAGAATTTTTCCCACATCCTTCAATTCTTGCCGATAGAAATAGATGCATCTTCATCAAACAACCACTTTGGAAGCAACTCTCCTTTCAAGGTACAGGTTAATTTTGATTTTTCTGTATTTGAAGGTTAGATAGATGCGGACGCCCTAGACAAATGGTTAAATTTGTTAGAAGGTTATTTCTTTGTCCATAATGTTTTCGATAGGAAAAAGATCACCTTTGCATTGCTTTGATTAGTGGGAAAATTACTAGGAGCAAATTTCCACAGAGGAGTCTAGAATATATGGGCTCAAGCCCACTTGGGATTTTTTTGTGGATGCACTAAAGGAACATTATTACCCTGTTGGCAACTATGAGGACTAGTACATGAGATGGACCATGCTGCCACAAGAGAGGGGCCGAGTAGTTTCAGAATTCACCAATACCTTCCATACCTTGCGGACAAAGCTGGGTATCAAAGAATCTGAAAGACATTTGGTTTTGAAATACTGTGGGGCTCTACACAGATACATCCAAACTGAAATGGATTTTCTGGACATTTCATCACTCTATGCTTCTTATCAATATGTTGTTAAAATCGAGCAAAAATTTAATGACCAAAACAAACAGGAATTCGGGTCTCTAAATCCGCAACAACCAAAGTATGAAAACAACAGCCCTAACAAAGAGTCTCCTGGAAACCAGTCCAAACCACAGAAAAAGAAGGGTCACGGGAACACAAAGAAGGACACTGGAAAATGGTGCGATTTCCACAAAATCCTCTGGCACAACACCGATGAATGTTGATCAAAACAATCATTGGTGGTTGAGATCAAATACAAGGAATTGAACCTTGATTCAGAATATGATTTTGAGAATACTAGTAAAAGATAGATCATCAACAAAGACCCCACTACTATTGTTGCGAACGCAACAATTCAACAAGAAGAACCAACAGATCCTGAAGAGGGGGAGCACATTTTTCATTCATAGATGTGGGTGAAGGGTACCCCACTACATTTCATTGTTGATATCGGAAGCTAGAAGAACCTCATCTCAGTAGAGGTCATAAAACAACTAGGATTGTCGACAACACCACGCCCGCAACCATACAACATTGGCTGGCTTCACCAGGGACGAGATCTTCGTGTCAGCCAACAGTTTCGATTCTCATATGGCATCCAACCCTTCAAGGATGAGGTATTATGTGATGTTTCCCCATTGGATGTCTATAATGTTCTGTTGGGCCATCCATATATGTGGAGACGCCATGTTGTTTAAGAGTCTTGACCCTGCAGTTTCATTGTTTCTCTGGGGGGTCATCTCTACAGAATACCAGAGGTAGTTTTGACTATTGTTCCACCTAAATAGTGCCGCAAGGTATCATATCATACTACAAAATTCATATTCTTCACAATTTGTTCAAAAGGTGAATAGAAGGATACTGCAACCATTACATCCTTGCCCCAAGAACCTTCTATCCAACAGAAGAAGGTCAACAAGATTGCAAGAAAGTGTAAAAATTTCTTCTGCACACAATCATCTCATGTATCTAGACTGATTCAAAAGGTCCAACCTTTCCATCCACATGGTTGCGACAACCTTCAACAAGCTATGCAGCACAACTTCTCCAACAAGGCAAGCAACTCATTAAGATGGAGATTCAACAAAACCTTTACCCTCTCCCTCGGGCACTCAACGCAATTGAGACCATTTATTAGTAGGGAGGGAAGATTTATCTATGTGGATATCAGTGGACACCCACCTTTTCCAACTAGCTCAAAACAATTTTCTAGCAATTTTGGTAATTTACTATTTTTAGCAGTTTTTAACTTCGGGGGCCATTTTGAGGGCCCAAATGAAGGATTTTCGGGATCGATCTTCTCAATGATGGCCAAAGGCATTAATTTATCCCTCTAAATGAATCGAATCAAATATACCTTTCCAATGAGCTATCGTGTGCCCCAAACGGAGATCGTATGCCAAAGTTACGCCCCCGGGAAGTTGATACACCAAACTACCCAAAACGGGGTCCAAAAAACTGTTGGCTTTTCATCTTTTGGTGTTAGGGTTTTAAATTTTATTTATGATAAAAAGGCCTTTGGATCCTTATTGTAAAATAATCTTCTTTCGAATGCGAGAAGCCATCGCATCTCTTCTCAGAGATAAGCTGCCACCATTCTAGTGAGTCTTTCACTCTGTATTTTTAGAGTCTCTCTACTTTTCTTTCATTAATAGAAATCATGTATTACTGTATCTCTGTGTTTATGGTTGCATCTCTGATACATTTATGTTATATTATTGGATATCTGCGATATCTATGTGCATTTCTTTATTACATCTCCGCTCTCATTTCATGCCGAAAATAATCTGGATCATCAACCTGGCAAATAGTTGATGTTCTCTCAATACTTGTATCACCATCCTGAAGTGTTTCTCATGTTCTTCTTCAAATTTTGAGTAAATAAGTATGTCATCAAAAAATACAATGACAAACTTATCCAAGTATTCTCTGAAAATAACATCCATTAAACACATGAAGAATTCTGGTGCATTTGATAACCCAAATGGCACCACCATGAACTCATAATGGCCATACCATGTTCTATATTTGTCATACTAAGTCATATTGACATGTCATTTGTGCCATCGGAAAGCTAGAAACAAACTCTTCACAATGATGCAAATTTCATGAGCATTGGAGAAATTTTATTTTTGAGGTATCATATATCCTCCTAGATCATCAACCTTGCAAATAGTTGATGCTCTCTCAATACTTGTAGCACCATCCTCAAGTGTTTCTCATGTTCTTATTCAGATTTTGAGTAAATAAGTATGTCATCCAAAAATCTAATGACAAACTTATCCAAGTATTCTCTGAAATTAACATTCATTAAACACATGAATAATTATGGTTCATTTGATAACCCAAATGGCATCACCATGAACCCATAATGGCCATACCTTGTTCTAAAGAAAGTCTTGCAAATTTATTCTTCCTTAATTCCTACTTGGTGATAACATGACCTAAGATCAATCTTAGAGAATACCTCAACATATTTCAGCTGATCAAAGAGATCATCTATCCTTGGGAAATGATACTTGTTCTTAATCGTTACCTTGTTCAATTGTCTCCAAAGCCTCAATGTTCCATCATTTTTATTCACAAATAATACTGCCCCCCCCCCCCCCCCCCCCCCCCCAAGTTGATACACTTGGGCATATATACCCCTTATTTAGAAGTTTCTCTAGATGAATTTACAACTCCTTCAACTCTAGTGTACTCATCCTATAAGGAGTCTTAGATACTGGGGTTTCTCTAGTCATCATATTTATGGAGAAATCAATATCTCTCATGGGTGGAAACCATCGAAATTCTTTCAATACATCTTCAAACTCTTTTAGGATTGCATAATCTTCAATAGTTGGTACTTTATCCTTAGTTTCCTTCTCCATATGTGTTGCAAATACTTGACATCCTTTCCAGAAGTTTTTCTTTATTTGCGATGCTGAAAATTCTCTGATGGTTACTACTCTTGGAATACCCTGAACTGTCCTCAGATTTCCTTCTGCATCCAAGTAGGTAAAATACTTATTATAACAGTCTAGAACAACATTATTTTTTTCGAACCTATCCATATTGATTAGGAAGTCATATGAGTTGAAAGGTGTGATATTCAAATGTTCCCTTATGATTAATCCATTCATGTCCATTGTGCATGTCTTTAACATATCATTAATCTTATTTTTATCTCCTACAACGAGCTGCACCATCCAATGTTTACCAAGATTGCTTCTTGGAAAATGAAATATTTACACCATCTTAGGATATAGATAACTATGATTATCTCCTAAATCAATCAAAATAACAATGGGTTGGTTGTTGATCTTACCTTCCACTTCAATCATATGTTATTGAAACTCATCTTGCTTGTTATCTAGAGCTGCCTAGATCCTACGTACATTTCTTTCCATGTCCATTGTTTTAGCTTGTTGTACATTGTGAATAGTCCTCACTTTTTCACCTCTTTGAGAGAAATATCTATACATATGATCTCCCCTGCAAGCCCAACATTGAATATGTGGTTTCCTTTGTCTTTTCCCCATTATCTCAGTCATTTTTTATTCCTTAAGAGCTGGTTGTCCTTGAGAATTATTTTGGAAGAATGGTGGCTTTTCCCCTTCTTCCTTTGTTCCATATTTCTCTTCTCATTGTCTTCCCACACCTTTGGTAAAGTTGGTATTCCTCTATGTTGATCATAAAGGAATTTAACTCTCTTTATGGTTTCCTCTAATGTCTCGGGATCATCATATTGTATCTTGTCACTGATAAATGATGGAATCCCACTCAGGTATCTCAGAATCTTAACTTCTTCATCATTGATGAAGAAACATATTTTAGCAGCTCTAAGAACCTCATTTCACACTCATATATGGTTATACTTCCAATATTGAGTTCAAATAACTCAATAACTTCTGCATGTTCTTATCATAGTATGATTTGGTTAAGTACTTCTTTTCAAAATACCTTTTGAATTCTCTCCAAGTAACATTTTTCTCGTCAATGTGTTCCACTTGCATACACTGATCCCACCGCATTGATGCTTTTACTTTGAGTTTATATATGGAAATTCTTCCTTCTATCTGTGAAGAGTAATTATGCAACTAAAAATACTTTCTCATTCCCAACAACCAGGTCTCAACATCTGCATCATTCCTGTGTTCACCATCACATGTAGGTAGTTTGATTTTATTCATTTCTCCCTGTAGCTCATCCACCCTGAACTTCTTCTTATGCTTTCTAATAGGGGATGGAATTGAACTACTATCTCCTAGTTGAATTCCTTAAGGAGTAATGTTGACTCCTACCAACACTTCAGGTTCTTATCCTCTCATCATGAAATCAGTGACTCCCTGATTTTCTTGACTCTGTCTTTGTATCCATCTTCTTCTCTATTATGTCCAAGCTCTACATTAACTTGATATTAAATCCTTTTTGTCGCTCCTTGACTTTCATAAGCTTCTCCTTATCAGCTTTATAACTTTCGATATCCCTATGCAAAATTTTTATGGTCTCTACCAAGTTCATTCTTTCTTCCTTTTCATATTCTACATGCCCATTGGATTATGCTACTGCAATATCCACGCCCATACCAAATTTTATACCTTCATCTTCATAATTGTAGGTCCCTTAGGAATCATCCATGTCTTGTTTTACTAATCTTCTTGCTAATTTTTTTTTACACTGAATTATGTTCATGGTTCTTCAAAATGTGTATGTAACAAGATTTGTAAGGATATGAAAATTTAACAAATCCATCATTTTGTTCTTCAAAATTTTATCAGAAATGTTTTTTTTTTTATTTCTTATGAATTCGCAATATCTTTTTTATATACATTCTTCAGTGAAATCATGGACTCTGTTTTCCACGAATTCCTCATAACTAATTCCTTTACCCCCCTTCAAAGTATTTGAGCAGGAAGACTATTAATGGCATGACAATGAAGAGAATTATGTTAGCTCAAGAATACTAGCTTTGATGCCCAACCACTGTCTAATTATATTCAAATTAGATCTTGACCGTTAAAAATATTTCACCGCGATTCTAAGGTCTTTATTTATTCGCTTCAAACTTCTACAGCTTCCAAAATACACTCTCACGTTCTACCACCCTTAACTTGCTCCTGTACTTAGAATATTTTCTTAAGTTTATCACGGTTTCATGAGTCAATTTCATTCATGTTATAACTTGTTCCTCCTCTAAAAGGCACTGTGTTGTTCCACTGTATCCATTATACACATATACTTAGTCATTTTCTTTGAGATATCAACGCGTGTTTGCAATCATTTTCTCATGCGTCATCAACTCCGTGGTATCCTTCACACCCACAAAGTCTTGACACTTAGTCAAATTTATAAATTTCACTGTGGGCTTGGGTGATCCCATATTTCTTTTAATCTTACAACTCCATCCCCTCGTCTGCCCGATCAATCCTTAGGACTCAGCTGATTTTCCACTTCTTACCATGGGTTCATGTGTCCATGGGGATACCATACCTCTTTTCCTACCTCTAATTCTCTTCGCACTTTGTGATAGCTTAACACTTAGACAAATTCCATACCAAAGAATTCACAAGAATTTTGGGTGAAGGCCATAATGAAGATGTAATAAAGAGAAGTGAGCTTAACACCATGAAGGCTAGATTTTAGACAGATTTTAGATGAATTGTTCTTCAACGTTGAGATAGTTTCTTCAACTTCCCATGAAATATTCTTCAAATGAAATGAAATTGTCTCTAGAGTTGGAATATTTAGCATTATGCATAGGTGCCAAGGCGGTGAGGTGGTGACGAGGTGGATATGAAGCAAGATAAAGTTCGGCGACATGCAAAGATCATGATAAGGTGTCCAGGCCGAAGCATAAAGTTGTAAGGAGATGAAGTTCAACAATTCCCATGATCTTATGTCGTTAACTATTTTCTACCCCTTTGTGTAGAGATTATTAATTGCTAGCAATTGCTAGCCAGACCTCATCTCGACCCAACAATTAAACACATTAAAAACCACATACCATTGTAGACAAGCATATATCTGCTAGTCTTCTCTCTGCTTGAGAACCCATCCACCTTATTTTTTTATGAACCACCATCATCTTGGCAGTAACAGATTCATTTCAACAACAAGAAAAATCATCCAAAAATGATTTCAAATAATTAAAAAAAAATCTATGTATAATGTCACACCTTATGAACACTTCACAAATTTTTGGTCAACGACTACACTAATACCCATTCAACCAACATATTTATTTCTATATACCATGTCGTGGTAGGAAGTTATAATAAGATATTGTTTGTTTGAAATATATTTTTAATACAAAGATGCAATTTTCATACCTCAACGCCATGTAGCATAAGGAAATAATACACTCGGTACCTGATGGACTTGCATTACAAAGATAGAGGTAACTAGAAATTTCTTTTGAATCAGAGTATATATAGAATACTAGTTGACCATATTCTTAGCATTTACCTCATGGTAATCTATTTGCGGGTATTTAAGCTGTTGAATGCATTCAATTGTGAAGAACTCAAATAAATTACATTTAGTTAACTTACATTATCAATATTGTAGTATGCTATTTTTTAATTTTGTCATGCTACTTGTTAGTACCATATTTGTTCATGCCAATGATTTGAAGGTTCATCAAGGTTATAAGGATGATATTTAGCAATTTGAAGGAATAATTCGATCTTCCAGAGCCTCTGAACAATCAAGAGTGAGCTTGCTTCAAGGAAAATTAAAGAAATGGAAAGAAATGCATGCCCTTGCATGCATAAAGAAAAATTTAAACACTTGGGCACTTATCAGAGGTAAAAATGGGTCAGCCCACCTTAAAAGAGATTAGTTTGATTATCCAATGGGCTTACCATGAGAGCGCAAAATAGAGCATAGGAGCTAGTAAGAAGGTGGAGCCCGACTGATGTGATGATTGCTTAGAAGAATATCAACACCAGGGATATCATTGAACCACAAAAAATGCATGGGTGTTAACATAACCGGCCATCATTCCACAAGGATTCAATTACAACAATTTGTGATATTTCTCTTGGTTCAATGACACGTGAGCTTGCCAGCAAGAATATGAAAATCCAACCCGCAACTGCAATATGGATGGGTGGAACCCACCGGGGACATAGGTCAGTAGCCTGAAGCTAGGTGAAACATGTCACCCCTGCCACATTAGAATCAATGTGAAAAAATAGAAACTTCCCATGTGTCAGCGAGACCCAGTTGATGTCAAAATGACATAGTCACAACCTAAAGGTTCTGGGTTTGTTCATTGAGCCAAATCTATGACTCCCATTGGTTTGAAGAGAGAGATCAATGGTCCTGATTAAGAAATCCTTAGCCATTTACCAGAGTTCTGTGGAGCCAAATAAACAACTCTTGTTGGTTTGAGATGGATAGTTAGGATCATCCTGACCATTGACACATCAGTGGATCACATTCTCCCATTCCCCGTGATGTCGAGATACACCAACATGCCAGTAGATTTTTGTCAGAGCTAACCAGTAGCTTCCATGTGGACAGGTGGAGTACTTTGAATACATAGGTCAAAACCTCGAAGCAAGATGACACATCACATCCCCTGCCACATCAACATCAACATGGAACAATATGAGATTTCCACATGTATAAGATGATGTCATCATGAATATGTCCATGGCTTAGTCGATTTTTGCAATTGGTTGATCAAAATCAATGGATATCACTCGTTTGAGATCAATGGTCTGGATTATATCGGGCCACCAGAATATAATTGCAACACTTCTCCAGAGTGGCCCCAATTCGATGACATATCATCATGCCACCAGAGCTCTTTCAAGGATCGATGACCCAAATTCAACACTAGATCGATGAACCAAATTAGATACCACCCCACGGATCACTGGGCCACCGGGCTATAGAATCCAATGATAGTCCCTAGATTGAGCTTGATTCGGTGACATGTCATCATTCCAGTATGGAATCTTCAGGACAACCAGCGACTACCACATGGATAGGTGGAACCAACTAGAGATATGTGTCATCCCTACCACATCGGCATCAACGGGGACTAATGTAGGGCTCCCACTCATCCATGATGATGTCAACATTACCTTATTTATGGAGTTTTGTGGAGCCAGATTGACGACTCTCATCGGTTCAAGATTTACGTACAAGATAATACTTATCGTCATACCACTGGGCCATCAGTGCATTAGTTGAGCAGGTCATCCCTTCTCTCCCGATATGAGATACGCCATCATCTAAAGATATTTTCGATATGCAGTTTTTTCAATTTCATACAGTCTCTGTTGGTATTTCGATGACAGAGTCGTTTCTCTTTCAACAATAGGTCGATCTTAATTAAATATTGGGTTGTTGTTCTTTCGATGAAAGGTGGTTCTTTATCGACAAAGTTCTATGATTTTTATTGTTTATCTTTCGACACATGGTCATGTTTGATTGAAGTTCGGCCGACAACTATTTCGACGAACAATCATTTCTCTATCTAGAAATGTTCATGGTTTATTCATTGCAAATTCGACCAATGGTCATTGCTTTTCCATGGAATATTCATGTATTAGTCATTTGTCCTTCGACAAACCTTTCGAAAAATGTTCTTGGTTTATACATCTCTCTTTCAACGAAGCTTTCGACAAATGTTCATGGTTTAGTCATTGCTCTTTCGACAAACATTTTTAAAAATGTTCATCATTGTTGTTGTGACACGTAAGTTTCCAAAACAATGAGAGGATCTGATTCATCATTGTTTTGACCCTCCAACGATAACAAAATAGGGTTCAAGTCGTCGTCTGAAGACTAATTCTATACCGATGAATATTTCATCAGATGATAGACTAATTGTTTCATCGGAATAATAGTGAGACTAACGATGAATGTTTGTTCATCGAAAGAGAGTTGAGAGTCGAAATATTAACAAAGAAAATAAGGTTCATGATTTCGTTGGAATCATGATCTATTTTTGATGCAAACTTGTCGATCAAGTGTTGGAAAAGTGGACCAATGTAGTAGTTCCCTATATTTTACCAACACCTATTGGAAGCAAGCACTGATTCCCTAGTTTCTTTAGCTACAATGGAATATATGTTGCAATATCGTGGTTTACCAGCTTCGTCTAGAAGGAGGCTACAACCTCCTTTCCAGGATCCAACCTGCCCTAGCACCACCCAACCTCCTTTTTTATGGTAAGTAGTTTAATATTCAAATCTTCATAATCTTCTTTCAATTTTGTTGCATATCTTCATTTACTTTCTTGGCATATTACTCTGTTATTGATCTTCAGATTTCATGCTTAGAGACACACCTTATTTCAAAAAGATTTCATGCTCATAGACACACCTTCTTCTAATGGTCATGTACAACTGAACAAATGCACCTCTTCAATATAGGAATGCATATCTTTATTTTTTTTTTGTAAGTTAGTAGAATTATATATAATGGGCCTTCCTGGACCAAAAAGAGATATAGAGTATAGAGAATATTCTTAGTTGTAGTTACTGGACTGCCTCAACAGAGGGGAAACCAGTCCAGCCAGCATGGAAGTCAAACATGAAAAGAGTGATATACCAACTGAACTGTTCAAAACTAACTGGACAACATCTAAAAGTAAACACACCAAAGATACTGGAAAAGTTCTAAAGACCTCAGACATGTGGCAGGTAGCTTGGCCGAGTGACGTGGACAGCCTCTGACCATGGCTCCTCCTCGACATATGTCACATGATCAGCCCACTTCTTCACCGCGTCCATGCTTCCTTCGGTCCTACTGACAGTTGGCAGGGTATCCTGCTTCGCTTCACGTCCTGTGTCCATCTCCTTCGCTTCCACCTCATGCCTGACTCTATTTTGCTTGTCTCTTGTTGAATTCTGCTCCTGGACCTTTCCTTCATTGGTTGCGCCATCACGTTCCATTGTTAGAGGATACTCTTCTAAAGAATTGAAATTTGATAGAGTATTCCTTTGTTCGTACAGTTGACCATCCGGACCGAAAAAGGGGTAAACTACCGCCGGACAGACGTGACTTCAAATTTCAGTTTAACGAGCGTAAAAGGTCACAAGATTGCTCGGCAATCTTTTCATGTTTAGAGGGTCTGAAAAGGGGTTAAAAGGAGACCCATTATGTTTTGGGAGTCCGGAGAGTAAGACAAAGAGTGAAAAAGACCCATGCAAATGAGGCTCAAACTCGTATTCCGGAAAGACTATACGGACTCCCGAGCCTACAGTGTTGCTAAAAACGACATGGACACCATAATGCAACCAGGAACTACCTAGGGCATCCATGTTTTGGCAAGCTATACCACCCAATTGCGACACTTCTAGAGCAGATATGATGGTTCTGTGTCACAACCGGATGGGATCGATCCTATATCATAAGAACAAAAGGCAACGAGATGCAACAGTGGGGATGAGATCCTACCCTATATGCTCAAGTTGATTTAAAAAAAAAAAATTATGGACCGTCCATGTATATTTTTTATTTTATTTTCTGAAACTCAATGAAAAATGTCCCAATACCTGATCAAATCCCTCCCATATAACTCCTGAACCACTCAAAA
>JASDQU011175679.1:13481-24608 GCA_032191745.1 Picea mariana
AGCAAGGTGAATCAAGAATGGAGAAACTCCAACTTTGGTTTGAAGACCAACCACGTTCCTAAGATTGATATGAGGAAGTTTGATGGAAAGGACCCTATCACATGGATACTTTAGATGGAGCAATTCTTTGATCTACATAATGTGCCACATACACAAAAGGTATGAATTGCTTCTTTATATTTAGAACCTAATCAATTTGTATGGTATCTGTTATCACTCCAAGAAACTCCTTAGGGTTGTAGGCTAAGGATGCTTGGTAACTTAGAAATAATGGTTTTTATGTGTTTGGGACAATGGGGTCTTTAATGATCAATGAAATAAACAACTCATCACACATTTAAAGAAACAGTGCTTTCAGGAAACAATAATCAGATCAAATAATTTGAAAGGGGGAATGAAGAACACTATTTTTGATTGCCAAATACAAATGAATGTAGGGATTAATGCAAGATAGAGAGGAATCCTTTAATTTCAAGTCTATGAGCTCAATAAAGAGATAACAGTCTTCATGAACTAAAATAAACTGAAACAAAGTACAGAAAATGAAAGATGAACAACTCTGATATTGAAAACGAAAGGAAACTGAACTTTATTTCTGCAAAAAGAGTCTATACATTGGCATAAAATATCTCTGAGTTTGAACCCTTGTTTCTTAGCAAAAATAGGCATTTATAGCCTCTTACAATCAATTTTACAGATCCTAGAAACATGGATCTGTGTTTAGAAATAGCAATTCAAATATAGCTAAACAACTTGATAATAAAGGCTTGATAACTAAAATATCATTCGAATTGTCTTCAGTCTCAAAAATTCACCATCTGTATCCTTCAGCTTCTGGAACCCGTGGTGTCATGAAACATGCAGAGGCACATGTCTTGGAAGCTGGATCTCTTCAGGGTTCATAGTCGATACTTAAGGAAAATTGTTTGACATGTGGTTCCCAAAATCCCCTCGAAGCTCTGATGCAGAGTCCTTTGCAGGCGAGTTGATATCCCCTTAATACTCTAAAACTCCTTTATAACCTGTGAAGAATGACCTGCTCTGTCCCTAGTTTCCAAAAATTCTTTTCCTGATTTCACCAGCTAACTCGCTTTATATTTCGTTGGTTAGCTGGTGAAAGCGCTGCCTTTCACCAGCTAACTGGTCGCAAAATTACGCTGTGCGCTGGTGAAAGCCCTGACTGAGTCAAAAATGAGTTTTCAGCTTCAAAACTATGATTCCATCAAAACTCACTGTGTCTCTAATTTCTCCCCTTGCATGTTAACAACAACTTGAGCAAGCACTTTCAAATCTGGGTGGGACTTTTGCTTTTGTTTTTGTTTCAATCTCCTTATTTTCCTTTTAAGGCGCTTTGCAAGCCACCATAGACTATTGTAATCTTTGGTGATCTTCTGTTTTATTTTCTTCTCTTTAACACTTTCCCAAGCCAGTCTTTCAAATGTAGCATTGGCTTTTGCAAAGTTATCAGACAACTTCTTGTATCTTTCTTTGATTACCCGTTCCAAGACTTCTTGCTGAGCGATTACCTCTTTTAGAACTTGATTTTTTGTTCTTTCTTCGACTTAGTGCTCTTTGATGTTTCTCATTCCTTAGTGTGAGTAAAGGTCTCATAATTCTGTGCAATCTCAATTGAGTGTTCATGGATTTTGATGGAAGGGCTCTCATCTTCTTGCTCTAGTTCTGAGTCTGTGTAGGGCAGGTTTAATATGTTTGTTCTCTTCTCTGTAGGTTGTTCTGTAGGCTGCTCTGTAGTAGTCTCAAAATTCAACTTTTTCTCTGACCTGTGGGATTTCACACCAGAGATTCTATCTTCTGGAGGTCCTGGAAGGGTCCTCCTCTTCTTCAAACTGCTTTGAGGAGTCAACTGTTTCTTTGCACCATTCCCCTGTTCATTTATGGGCTGAGTCTGAGTTTCAAAGACCTCCCAAAATAGGAAATGATGCCAGCTCCTTCTCTTCTGTCTTAATTTATTCAGAATGATCAGTTTAATAAGGCCAAAGTGGCACAGAGTATTCTTCATGCTTAGGGGTTGAGCCCTGATCTTTTTGCAGACCTTATTTAAACTCTTATGTAAGAAAAAAGGTAAATTGAGAAGAGTTTTACCTATGAAATGGTCTATAATCTTGAAATGATACATCATGAGTTTGTCATACCTGCCCTCTGAGGTTATGTAAAGTTTGATACCCTTAAACAGATCTTGCCAATCATCTTCTAAATGTGAAACTGGCATGCTCTTTTTCCATGCATTATGCCTGAACTCTTCCTTCAAATAAGCTCTGAAGTTTAAGTTTTTGGTGGCAGTGGTTTTGAACCAACTCTGGCCCGATCTTGGTAGGCTGGTTGCTACAACAATGGTAGCTTCATATACAATGATCTCCAAGGACCCAAAACGAGCCTTATTCCCATCAAAAGTTTTAGCAAAAGCCTCTGCTGTTGACTGGTGACAACCGTTTTGCAGCCTCTCAACAAATTCAATGCAACCTGCATTTGAGAAGTGTCTCTGGACTTCTGGATGCGTCTGTAGGAAATATAGTCTGTCTAACTCTTTTCTTAATAAAGACCCACTGCGTCTCCTCTCCATTCTGTAACCCAAAATCCCAAACGATTCTTCATACACAACACAGTAATCTGCTATTCGGGCCGAGGTCTTGCGCTGTTGAAAGCACTCGGGAGTCGGCTATGTCTTTCAAAATTAGAAACTTAGCGTACTTTTGAGAGTTATGCATGTTGGAGAAGTGATGAACCGATTTGATGTTGTCATCCAGGTAGTATAGCCTCTGTACCTGCGTTAATGGATTTGAATTTTCCATTTCCAGTGCCATGAGTGTGCAGCATGCGTCACTGAACAAGATCCACTTTGTAATCCTATTTTGACATGCAAACCCGAGTCTCCATCATTACCCACTTTCCCCAGTGCATCATTATGGATTTTCATGACGTGGGATGATCGTATCATCATTAGATTTTTAGAAACGTGGATAAAACACACGTGATTCCCACTTTCTCCAGCTAACGGCCTGTGGGAAATGATCCTTAACTGTTGAAACTGACCGCTTTCACAAGTGCACCACCCAGGGAGAAACGATCCTTAGTTGTTGCAACTCACCACTTTCACCAGCGCACACCCGTGGGAAAATGCTCTTTGGATGTTTTGAAAATCCCCACTTTCACCAGCTAACGACCTGTGAGAAATGCCCCTTAGCTGGTTAAAGTTTCCATTTTCACCAGCTAACCACCATCTTTTAAGCACGCGTTAGCTGTTGAAAACATTTTATGGAAATTTTGAAAAGAAGACTTTTATGGGTCATCTTATTTCTAAACAAAAATCAAAACCTAAGTCTTGCAGCAAGAAAAACTCAAAATTAATTTGAGAAAGCTACCAATAGCCATGCTATCCACCACAAAATGTGACCATAGGGACAGGTTCATTTTTGGAGCTAACATTTGGCTCCAACTGGGATGGGCATCTCCCTATGAGGTGACCAAGAACCTAGCTAGACTCAGTAGCCTTATTACAACTTAAAACATAAACTTGAAAAATAGTTTTGCTAGTACCATTGGGCATGGAGTTATTGAAATGACACAAATAAAGAAAAATAACTGAAAAAGAATATGTACAAGTAGAACAGGGCTTCAAAGGAAGCCTTATGAGAAATAGATCTTCGAGAAGCGCCCATTGAAAGGGCCACCTGCTACCTCCTCGCCTGAAAGAGTTTGGAGAACAAAGGTGTTGTTCTGCTGCACCGTTTTTATGACAAAAGGACCTGTCCAGAGAGCCTCAAATTTTCCGTGTTTCCCCTTCTCCTATCTTGCTGCATCCCACTTTAATACTAAATCCCCTGTTTTGAAGACATTTGATTTGACTTTCTTGTTGAAAGTTTCTTTGATTCTTTCTTGATGCAATTCTGTTTTTTCCAAGAGCTGCTCTCTATCTTGTTGTAGTTCTACCAAATTATGAATTCTCCTGGTCAAATCACTTGGTTCAGAATCAGTTTCTTGTAATAACTTTGCAACCGACAATGCAAGTTGAACGGAAAATATGGCTTCAGTACCATATACCAACTTGAAAGGAGATGTACCAATTGATTTCTTACATGTAACCCTGTCAGCCCACAAAGCAAACTTCAATTTGGAATCCCAACCTCTGGCATTTTGTTCAAGCAGCATTGTTATAATTCTGACTAAGCTCTTGTTGGATGACTCAGCTAAGCCATTCCCTTGCGGATAGTAAGTTGTGGAATGTACCAGCTGAATTCCCAGCTCTTCACACATTTTCACCAGGTGTTTATCTTTGAATGCAGCAGCATTATCAGTGACTATTCTCTTAGGGCAGCCAAATCTGGCAAATATGTTTTCTTGAAGAAAGTTTATGATGACAGTATGATTGGCATTCCGGGTGGGAATAGCCTCAATCCACTTTGTAAAATAATCGGTGGCAACCAGGATCCACCGGTGCTGACCACTAGAAGGTGGATGAATTTCACCTATGAAGTCCAGGCCCCACTGCTAGAAAGGCCCTGTGACCACTATAGGTTTGAGGGGAAGAGACTTCAATTGTTGTTTTCCTTCGAATCTTTGACACTTGTCACATGTTCTCACAAAATCATACACATCTGAAAATAAGGATGGACAGTAGTAACAAGATCTTAAGATTTTGTGTCCAGTGGTTTTCCAATAGTGATGTCCCCCGCATTCACTATTATGAAATTCAATCATGACCTTAGCTGCTTCTTCTTGGTTTACGCACCTCAACAATAAACCTATGGGATTTTTCCAGAACAACAAGTTGTCATTGATGCAGAAATTTATGGCTTTGAGTTTCAAAGCCCTTCTTTGAGTTTTTGTCAAATCTGATAGGACTGATAAAGTTTGCAGAAAATGAATAATATGGCTGTACCATTTGCAATCAGCTAAGTGAGCTGAGACTAGCATTTCGTCACCTTCCTAATTCTCTGAAGACTGAACATTTAATGCATTAATACTGATCAAATTAATTTCAAGCAGCCTACAATTTTCCTCTGCTAGACGTTTGGCAAGACCTTGACCCTTCACAAGTTTTGTTGGTTTGATTTCAACATCGAATTCAATCAACCTTGCTATCCACTTACTCCTTTTTCCATCTATGTCTGGTTGGACAAGCACATCTTTAACTGAACTGGAGGGAACGAAAGCTATTACCTTTTCCTGAAAAATGTAAACTCTGAAAGCTTTCAATGACTTGACAAGTGCGTATGCTTGTTTCTCCAACAATTCATACTTTACCTCTGCATCCCTCAAGACCTTACTGAAGAAGGCAACTGGTTTCTCCTGATCATCAACATTTTTCTGCAAGAGTATTGCT
This sequence comes from Picea mariana, assembly GCA_032191745.1. Classification (NCBI taxonomy): domain Eukaryota; kingdom Viridiplantae; phylum Streptophyta; class Pinopsida; order Pinales; family Pinaceae; genus Picea; species Picea mariana. The sequence continues at coordinate 18,823 of JASDQU011175679.1, forward strand.
GCGATTGTACCAATTGAAGAAAATGAAAAAATGTAAAATACCTTGGAGAAATCGGGGCTGATCAAAACAGGGGCTGTTGTGATGGCTTCCTTGATGGAATTGAATGAATGTCTGGCTGCTTCAGTCCATTTTACCTCTGAGTCCTTTCTTAACATAGCAGTGATATGTTTTGTGAGTTCAGCAAAATTTACTATAAACCTTCTGACAAAGTTTATAGTCCCAAGGAAAGACTGAATATCCTTCTTTGATCTAGGAAGAGACAGATTTTTAATTGCTTATACCCTCTTTGGGTCAATTTTTACCCCATCAGCTGAAACAATATGCCCGAGTAATTTCCCTTCCTTAAGTGCAAAATTTGATTTTTTTGGATTAAGAGAAATGCCATACCTTCGACATTTCAGAAATGTCCTTTTTAAGTGCTACAAATGAAGTTCATGGCTGCTTGAGAAAATGGTGATATCATCGAGATAAATCAGGACAAATTTATATTTCTCTCCAACGAAAGAAATGTCCATTGCCCTTTAGAATGTCGCTCCTGCATTCATTAATCCAAAGGGCATCTTCTCGTACATAAACGTACCCCATGGAGTGGTAAAAGTAGTCTTTTCTTTGTCTTCCGGATGGACAACAATTTGATTGTATCCGGAAAACTCATCAATAAAAGACATCACCTTTGATCCTGACACCTTCTGTAAAATATGCTCCATTTTAGGTAGAGGGTAGTTGTCCTTCCTAGAGGACTTATTCAAATTTCTGAAGTCGACGCAGAGTCTAATCTCCCCATTCTTCTTCCTGAACGGTACGAGATTCGCAATCCATTCTGAGTACCTGAGGGGAATGATGATGCGGGCATCCAACAGTTTTTTAATTTCCCTTTCCATTGTAGGCAACAACAAAGGGTTGAAGGATCTAAGATTCTGCCTAAATGGTTTGGTGTCTTTATTCAAGGGAATCTTATGTTGAATCACCTCTGTGTCAAAAGTCTTCAAATCATCATACTACCAAGCGAAAATGTCCGCAAACTCCTTTAGCAATTCTCCATAAGCCCTTTGTTTTTTAGTCAAATGTGAGGCTAAGTTGACATGTTTAGGATCTTGCCTACTAGCCACATTATACTACAAAACTTCTGAATCTTTTTCCCCACTTTGCAATTTGACATCCACGTCATTGTTATCGAACAACCTTTCCAACGGAACCAAACCTTTAGGAATTCTGTTGGTAGACAACTGAACTATTTCATGTGCTGCAATTTTTCTTTTGAATTCTGGCTTCTCAAATTCATTGTCATGTTCATTCTCTTGATCGATCTGCAGATCTGCAAACTCATCTATCACTACAAGAAATCTAGTGAGTTCAGCATCGTCTTCAAAAACCTTCCAAAATTTTACATTATCAGGGAGAGAAGGCCTATATTTAACTTGAATTTCATAAGTTAATTTATGAGGCAGAGGGGGTATGAATGCACAAGTAGACACAACTAATGAATCAGCCAATTCATTCATTGCTCTAGGTACATATGTAATTTTAAAATCTGCAAAATCGTGAATTGCTTTCAGCACTTCGTCTCTGTATGCCTTCAGCTTGACATGCTTTTCTTGAAAGGACTTATTCACCTGTTGAATAATCAAATCTGCATCTCCAAACACCTCCAATTTTTTAATGCTCCTCTCTTTGGCTGCATTCAGCCCCAAAAGTAGCGCCTCATATTCAACAATATTATTAGTCACCTTAAAATCGAGTTTAAAGGACAAATGAGAAGTTTTCTTAGAAGGGAAAATCAATACCACTCCTGCTCTTGCTGATTCTTTAGTGCAAGCGCCGTCAAAGAACATGGTCCAAAGATCGTCTTCTGCTGTCTCTGTGGGCTGAACTGCGGTCTGATCTATGGGCTTTCTGAGTAGCAATGTAGCAGGTAACGAATCATCAATTTTCAAAATACAAGATCCCATACCTGTGTCGACCGAATAGATAGGATGATTGGATGGATTTTTCTCATCATTGATTACATACGCCAACTGAGATTCCCTGTATAGCCTTATGTTCACCCCTCCAAAAACAAGGATAGTAGCATAGGAGAGATCCATCTGAAGAGTGCCACCTAGTCTCTTCATCCAGGATCTTGATAGTAGACATCCAAATTTAGGAGGTATGTTGGCCACCACTATATCCATCACCATAGTCTTCATTGATGCTTGGGTTAAGGTTACAGCCAAATTCTTAATCATCCCAAGACATTTGACTTTTTGAGAATCAAAAGAGAAAAGGTCATGATAAGACTTGGTGATCTCCAGCCTAAGTTCATCCATGACTGCCTTTGGCATCAAATTGTGCGAAGCACCGGAGTCCAACAAACAATTATGCAGTGTTTTCTCATGAATATTTAAAGAGATGTAAAAGGGAGGATAGCTTTCATCTCTCTCTTCTATCATTTGAACCAGAGTAATGGTTGTCTTATCATCATATATGTTGAGGATATCAGTAGAAAGGGATACAGATTGGGGATCTAGAGTTTTGAGAATATCCCTTTTGAACATTTCATTTTTCATCAGCTCGACTAGAGGAATAGGAATTTTAATCTTTTGTATTTCAGCCTCAAAATTAAAATAATATGGAGCCTTATCATAAGCTTTATCAGAAACCTTTACCTAATTTGAAGGGGCTTCCTAATTGCTTTGTTGTTCAACAGGAGGTTGACTTTCAGAAGTTTGATGCTTGACAGGGGCAGCAGTCGTTTTGGGAGGAGCTGATGCTTTCACCTTTGAAGGATTTGCTTGCTGATTCTCTGATGTCTGATCTTTTTGCTTAACAGGGGCTGTGCTCTTTTCAGGAGAGGCTGGTGCATCTTGTTGAACGGTATCACATTTGGATCAGAGGTTATATCTATTCTTATCTTCTGTTGTGAAAATTCCATCACCAATAAGATCATCTTCTGTCTGTTCAGTCATCAATGATTCCTCATAGTCGTGTTGTGTTAGATAAGATTTCCCTGTCTCTTATCCAACACAATGAATGTTACCTTCTCCACCTTATTGATATTCACCATCATCCTCATCCATCACAACATTTTGAAGAGGGACCTTTATCCTCTGATCTTCAGTAGGATTCTTTTCTCTTTGCAAGATCTGAGTTGGCTGATTGTTTCTTCTGAAGTTGTTGGTATTTTGATTCGGATTCCTGCCTGCAGAATCATAAGTGCCTCTTCCCTTCACAGGCTGCTTATTTTCAATCTTGAGCTTAGATATCTCAGAGGTTAGAGACTCTAGCATCCTATCCATTTTATCAAATTTGGGATCAGCACTTGATGAAGAAGAAGCCTCATTCCTTGGCCTTCTCCTATCAGAATCTCCTTTCCACTTCTGGGAGGCTAGAATATTTGATTCCACCTCAAGGGCAGCATCTTGCATGAGGGATAATGATGGTGACCTCCTCTCTCTCAAAAGAAAACAGAAATCTGAATCAAAAGCATCAGAATATGNCTGTTCAACAGGAGGCTGACTTTCAGGAGTTTGATGCTTGACAGGGGTAGCAGTCTTTTTGGGAGGAGCTGATGCTTTCACCTTTGAAGGATTTGCTTGCTAATTCTCTGATGTCTGATCTTTTTGCTTAATAGGGGCTATGCTCTTTTTAGGAGAGGCTGGTGCCTCTTGTTGAGCAGTATCAGATTTGGATCGGAGGTTATATCTATTCTTATCTCTTATTGTGAAAATGCCATCACCAATAAGATCATCTTCTGTCTGTTCAGTCATCAATGATTCCTCATAGTCGTGTTGTGTTAGATAAGATTTCCCTGTCTCTTATCCAACACAATGAATGTTACCTTCTCCACCTTCTTGATCTTCACCATCGTCCTCGTCCATCACAACATTTTGAAGAGGGACCTTTATCCTCTGATCTTCAGTAGGATTCTTTTCTCTTTGCAAGATCTGAGTTGGCTGATTGTTTCTTCTGAAGTTGTTGGGATTTTGATTCGGATTCCTGCCTGCAGAATCATAAGTGCCTCTTCCCTTCATAGGCTATTTATTTTCGATCTTGAGCTTAGATATCTCAGAGGTTAGAGACTCTAGAATCTTTTCCATTTTATCAAGTTTTGGATCAGCATTTGATGAAGATGAGGACTCATTCTTTGGTCTTCTCCTATCAGAATCTCCTTTCCGCTTCTGGGAGGCTAGAATATTTGATTCCACCTCAAGGGAAACATCTTGCATGAGAGATAATGATGGTGACCTTTTCTCTCTCAACAACAAACAGAAATCCGAGTCAAAAGCATCAGAATATGTGATCTTGGCAGAAGCATCTGAAGGTTTTATCTCAGCTGGTATTTTTCCATACATCCGGTTAAATCTCTTAGTGAAATCAGAGACTGACTCACTACTTTGTTTCCTCAGATTTCTGAATTCTGTGATGTAGTAGACAAAATCTCTTCTGTCACCCCAATGTTTCAAAAATGTCTCATCTAATTGCTCAATTCCAACAATGGAACCAACAGGGAGTTCTTTGAACCATTTCCTAGCATGGCCATCTAGGCTTTAGACAAAGACTCGTGTCCAAACATCTTCTTCTTCAATATTAAGGTTCTCTGCATAACTGTAAAAATCCTCAATATGTTCTTCAGCAGACACATTGCCTTCGCCTGTGAATTTAGGCATATACTTCTGATAGTCTCTCGTTGGCATGGCTACTACTGGGTTTGGCAATATGAGTGGTGCGTACCTAGCAGCTAGGATTTGTTGCATCTTAGTCAAAGGAGGTGGTGCAGCCATGACTATCAAGGGTGGGGAAAATGATAGTATCTCCTTCAAGTCTTCAACACTGGAGGAATGTGACAGAGGTGAATCTTCTAATGGGAAAGAGGTTTGATAAGAGGCTCTGTAAAAATTTGCAAGTTGTCCAACTAAATTTTCTTCACCCTTAGCAGATAGCTCTTGGAGGAGATGTTCAACAACAAGGAGGCTAGTATAAATGTTCAAATGGTCTTCTTGTTGCCGAGAATGAAAAGAATCAAGGGAAGAAGAACTATGGCTTCTTTCTAAAGTCTTGGGTGTTTTTTCAATCAAATTTAAATCTATCAATTTATCATCATTAGGATTTTTCTGTTGATCAAAAAGAATTTTCTCTTCTATAGATTTTACAGCTGTTTTTTCATCAATGCTCTCTGAAAAGAACTCAAATTTTTCTGTAGTAGATTTTTCAAAACTGAAAAGAGGATTACCTTTTGTATCTGATTTTGAAGTTTGACCTTGAATTGTCTTTCCTTTTCTGAGAATTAGTTCTGGATTGGACACTGGCATGGCAGGTGATTCTTGAGGATTCGCCCTAGTACTGATCCTCTTAGGAGCCAGGATGAACTTGTGGAGTCACCAGATAGATGATCAAAACCAATTGAAAATGTATAATCTTTGTCTATCCTCAAAGATCAGCTCTGTTTCGTATCCCAGGAAAGGAGAACTTGAATTTCATCTCCTCGGCAATGACACCAATTTGTTATCACTCCAAGAAACTCCTTAGGGTTGTAGGCTAAGGATGCTTGGTAACTTAGAAATAATGGTTTTTATGTGTTTGGGACAATGGGGTATTTAATGATCAATGAAATAAACAACTCATCACACATCTAAAGAAACAGTGCTTTCAGGAAACAATAATCAAATCAAATAATTTGAAAGGGGGGATGAAGAACACTACTCTTGATTGCCAAATACAAATGAATGTAGGGATTAATGCAAGATAGAGAGGAATCCTTTAATTTCAAGTCTATGAGCTCAATAAAGAGATAACAGTCTTCATGAACT
>JASDQU011175679.1:25469-43340 GCA_032191745.1 Picea mariana
CTTGGGTCCATTACCCAAACCTGGGGTCTCCAACTTCTCATGGCCATAACTCTCTAACCGTGAGGAATTATGTGGCATTCCACATACCACCAGAAATGAAATGACAAGCACTATCCATCTATGATATTTTCTTTGACAAATTCACTTTCCTTCATCTCATTATTCCACAATTAAGCACTGGTTCTCTTACTCCACAAAGCATCTTCCCGTGAGGGCTTTCACCATAAGGGGACCACTTTGGAGTTCATCCATATTTACTTCTTATAAACCATAAAAAAACAATAATGAGTCATATTTACATCAAAAAATATTGGGTCCATTACCCAAACCTTTGTGCTACAGGGATTTCTTCAAGGGTTGACATCAATGATAACCAACCTTAATCAACAGATGCAGGCTGACGATAAATTTCTAACCAGAATCACATTAGGAGTAAAGGGGTCACACATGACAACCAAAGATATTGAGGGAGAGGTGTGGAAACAAGCCTGACGTAGCCTACTAGCACCCCCACTATGGCTCAAACTGTAATGATTACTTAGTTTGAGAGATCCACGATGCCGCGAGGGAAAACTGTGATAGCCACTCACGATGATTCTAATGGGTGCACAATAAGGCATGGTCCTTATTCCTTAGAGGCCCTTAGTCTTCCACAAGGTCACCTAATGGAGTATTGACTCTAGGGGTTTGATGTCTACCAAAATCAGTCAAAAGGTGAGTGGCACCCTTGGAGTACGTAGTGCATCTTGAAGGGCATGTCACACAAATAAAACAAGAATAAAAGTGAGTGACACCCTTGGAGCACGTAGTGCGTCTTGAAGGGAATGTCACGATTTTTAACTCATTTAAGTTAATAAACCTAGTACCTAGAAAACTATGCCTCCTTAGGACGCGGTCGACCTTAAAATGAATGATGGTATGAGTAAAGTTTAATAACTATTTTTCCCTTAAAAACTCTCGCCAAGCCTAGTGAATTTAAAACCTAGGTCTAAGTAGAACATATGAACACAAAAAAAACTAAATGGACATGTAAAAAGAAGGGGGGTAAAGAAAATTTCAAAGATTAATAATTAAAGTAAACTTTTAATGAAGGATTAAATTATTAAAAGGGTAAATTGTTGTTTATATCTAAACTTGCTAAATCTGAACTAATAAGAAAAGGGGAAACTTAAGGAAGAGGGGAATGTCTAAAATAGTAGGGAATCTAGTCTTTGGAACCTTCTAATCATGAACTCATCTAGGATTTAAGAAAGACGTTAGTCATTTAAGAAATGTAAGGGAATAAAGGGACATCGAGGAGCATTTTTAGGAACACTTTTAGGTGGGTGAGGGAAATAGGAAAATTTAATTAATTAACAAATTGATTTTCTGGTGCAACTAAGGGATCAGGTGACGTGTACGGGGGAGGTTTATCCTAATTTAATTTATTAAAAAGAATCTAAATAGGGTTTGGGAAACTAATCACTAAGAAAAATCTATAAAAAGGATGACAGAGGAGGAGTATGGATCATGTCTGGTAGGCGTAAGATTACGCTGCCGATATTTTGACTAATTTTTCTTATGGGAGTTGGGATGCCCAACTTGATTAGAGAGTGGTACCTTGACCTTGCAAGGCAATATGTGGGCTAGATTTCTCTGGTTCGTGTGCATGGCCCCTTTGCGGCTCAGGGGGCTCAGGGGGAAGAAGAGTACCTGTAGCGTTGGTTGGGAGGTACCGGTGGGGTCTTGATGATTAGCAAGCAGGGAGATGGAAAGAGTGCAAGCATGAGACATCGACTTCGGATACTTCACCTTCGGTTATGCTATGCATGTGTAAAATTTTGCATTAGTAGATTGTTAAAAATTTATGTATATGGATTTCAATATTGATGAATATTGTAACGAATTTCTAGAATAGTAGTTGGTAATCTCAATTGAAATTGATTTGATAATGAAATTTCTAGAAGACTCTATGAACTATACTAATAGTTTAATGTATAACATTTTTCTTCCTTCGGATTGTGGTTTAAAATTTAGAATCACTCGTGTTTTGGTAATTCACCAAGGCCTGTTAAATTTATAGCGAACTTTTATGATTGTTCATAATTGTTGCTTCATGGATTGACATCTTGTTGCATCATTGTGTAGAGATAAATCCTAGCCTCTTATCTTAATAAATGTCCTTAGATCATTTGTTATTAACTTGTTTTTGTTTTTTGTGTGAGATAAAGTCCAGAAACTCAAAAATGATTGCAATATATCCCCTATTGATCTAGTTAGTTGCGGTGAATTTGTATTTATGCATTTAATGTTAAATTAACTATATCCTTAACTAAGTAATCTATACTAAGTTATCTATTTGTACCATTCATTGAACCCTCAACTGAGTAATCTATCCCCTATGATTTTTCTGTGTTATATATGGCCTATGTGACGAACGTATTCCACGTGAACCTTTCTGCTATATATTACTTGTATGATGATTGATTAGGACACAATATATGGACTGGTATCTCTCTCTTTGCTCTGTGTTTCTTTAAAACTTTGTTTTATGTTTTACATATGGCCTATGTGACGAACCTATTTGATGCGGGAGCATCGACTACTCATCAAGCGAGCTAGTGCGTGGAGCAGAAAAGACAGCTGGATAGCGCCAGCACCCAAAATTTTGAAACACCTTGATATGTTGCGCCAAACATTAAATGTGTGATGTGATGAAGCGCACTTGTATATTTAAATGGACCTTGAGCCTTTAAGCTCACGTCCTTAGTAGCTGAGGCATTTAATAGAATTAATGTAAAGGTAGATAGGAATTAATTATAGATTTGATAGTTGTAGAATTCGAGAGGGCAAACGGAATATAGGCACCCTCCTTTGTATTATTGTATCACTAGCAATTAGCATTAGCATAAGCATTCATATGAAAAAACTGGAGCAAGAAGAGAGCAGAGCAGATAAGTTGTGGAGAACACCCATGTACAGATTGAATTAATAGAAGAAAGATTTTGATTCAATTCTATGGCTGTGTTTACTCTCTGTGTGCTGTTGATATTATGCTGTTGCATATTGGATTCCTTTTATGCCTTTCTTCTATATGCTGCGTATGTGATTGCATGGCAGGTTCAAAATCTGAGAGAATGAGGAAATGAGTTTCAATTGTTTCTCTGTTTGAGCCAGGAGATTCCTGCATAGAGTGCAGTTGAATTCATCCGCATAGAGTGCGTTGATGAGGCTTAGCAGTTAAACTCTTGTTCTCGTTCACCCAGGAGTTGTTTTGGGTAGATAGAGCCGTGCAAGACGTGCGAAGTCTAGACAAGGTCTCAGAGTTGCGATTCTGAGCTAAGGTATTGTTAGACTGCTGCTGGTAGAGTGCACAGGGTCAGAAGTCCTCAACACTTAACGTGGTTGAAGACCGACTGTAAGGAGTGCGCGCAGTGAGTTTCCAGAAGAAACTCAGAAGCTGTGAAAGCTCAGGAAAGATAGGATTTCGAAGTAGTCGAAGAGCAGTAGAGAACTTTCACGACCAGGTTGCAAGGAGAAGTGAGTGGGTTGGTGGACGAGTCTCGTGGAGAGACGTTCTTATTCGAGATTTGCTTAAAGAGGAGAAGTGGACGTGAGGTCTACAGTGCAGACGGAAGAAAGTTCGAACTGGAAGAAGCTTCAAGAGAGAGAGAGAAAGAGATTCCTCAAGAGGAAGAGAATCGACGACTTGAATTCATCGTGGAGAATCACGAAGATCACGACTCTACTCAGAGATCAGGCATATCGGCACTTCGCGTAGAAGAGGTTGGAAGATTGGCCGTAGAGGTCGCGAGGTGCGAGTCCCAGGGAATTTTGTAGGTCGTGGGGCCCTCAAAGAAAGGTGATGTAGCAGGCAATCTTGGGACATCGGGTCTCGGAAATTGAAGGATCAAGAGATTGGTCTCGCGAGTGGCGAGAGGAGAGATAGCAAGGTTGTCGGCATCTCGAAGTTTCGGAGCTCGGGAGTTGGGACCCCGAAGGTATAGTGATGTGAGTCGCGAAGTCGCGATAGCGCGAAGTCCCGATCAGCCGAGGGAAGGTCAACGTTGACCAAAGGCATCGGGTCTCGGGGATTCGAGGGTCTAGTATTCGACTGTTGAACTTGCGAAGTCGCGAGAGCCGATCCTCCGATAACCAAGGAAGGGAGGATTGCGCGAGTGGAAGAGTCATTGTGGGTAGTGAGAACCTTTGAGTTCTTTGGGCCGAGGAGAAAGAAGGTCCTGGTGGAAGCGGGTCGGACCGTGAGGGTTGGCGGATTCGCGTCAAGTGGTATCAGAGCAGGAGTATCTTTGCTTTCTGAAGCAGAGACAGAAGAGACATAATGCCGCCCAGAAGAGAGAGGCAGTCACCTGAGCGTGAGGACAGGGATGCCCGAAGAAGGGGTAGGCCAGCAGGAAATCCAGAAATGGAACGCCAAATACGAGATCTCAGGGCGAGACTCGAGGGGATGGAGACCACCCAAAGGCGGGGAGTCTGCACTGGAGAGTTCAGTGATTCTGAAGTAGAAGAGGAAGCTGGACACGATGTAGAAGAAGTCACAACAGAAGATGCCTCAACAGAGAGGTTGATTAGAGCCATTTCGAGCATGAGCTTGAAAACAAAGATGGACATTCCCGTTTATGAGGGAAGTCTAAATGCAGAGGAGTTGCTGGATTGGATCCGAGCACTCGATACCTATTTCGATTATGAGGATATTGAAGAGGACAAGAAGGTAAGGCACGCTGTTACCAAGATGAAAGGACATGCAGCCTTATGGTGGGACGAGCTGCAGGCGGATAGGCGCTGCAAAGGAAAATCAAAGATAAAGAGCTAGGATCGGATGATCGCTAAGATGAAGGCGAAGTTCATTCCGAGAGACTATCAGATCACGCTGTTCAGGCGCATGCAGAACCTGAGACAGAAGATGATGACGATGAAGGAATACACCGAGGAATTCTACAGGCTCAACATTCGAGCTAGTCATTGGGAGAGTGATGACGAGAAGGTGGAAAGATACCTGAATGGGTTGAGGTATGACATTTAGGATGAGTTGAGCATGCTAACCACCAAGATGGTGGAAGATGCGTACCAGATGGCTCTGAAAGCCGAAGAAAAGCTGAGCCGCAAGCAGGGACAGCGAGGGCGAGGCAGAAGCCAGCCCAGAGGTAAGGCAGTTGCCCAAGAAAGAACCCAGAAGCCCGAGGAGGATCGGAGGAGACCTCAGGGTAAGCTAGAGAGAGGTGGATCCTCATTGCAGAGGTAGCCACAAACTTAACAAAGGCAACAATATGCTGAGCCTAGGAGGAAGCATGCAGAGCCGGGTGGCGGATATGCTGACGTGAACGTAATTCCTCGTACCCGAGGCAGAGGAAGAGGACGTGGAGGAATTATCACATGTTTCACATGTGGAAAAGATGGACACAAAGCCGTTGATTGTCCAGACAGGAAAATGGACAGGGGAAAAGCCCACATCACTGAGGCGTAGAGGCATGATGATGAGGATGAAGACACTGGAAGTGGGAAGTCACCGACAGTGCATAGAGTTCTTTTGAAACCTGAGAAAGAGGTGGAGGACACAACGCAAAGATGCAGATTGTTCCAGACCACGTGCAAGACCCAGGGCTGGAAATGCAAGGTCATAGTGGACAGCGGGAGCACCGACAATCTCATTTCGACCGAGATGGTGGAGAAATTGGCTCTGGAGACGAACAAGCACCCGAGCCCATATAAAGTGTCATGGATGCAGAAAGGACACCAGGTACGTGTTACAAAACAATGCTTGGTTGAATTTAAAATGGGCGAATATAAGGATGAGATCCTGTGTGATGTTATTCCCATGGATGTCTGTCATGTATTATTGGGTAGACCATGGCAGTATGATAGAAATGTTGTTCATGACGGGAGGATGAACACATACACCTTGGAGAAGGATGGGAGATCACACACATTGCTTCCGATGAAAGATAAAGAAGTGAAGCCGGAAGTAACAAGCACCATACTTCTCATGAGTGGGAAGGAACTTCTCATAGAGATGGAGAAGAATGAAGATCCACGGTTCTTTGTTGTCAGGAAGCCGAGAATTGTCCTGACAAGCACAAAAGTGGACGACTTGCCAGATGAGATTCAGGAACTACTCGGAGAGTTCAATGATATCATCGTGGACGAACTACCTCGTTCGTTTCCACCAATGAGGAGTGTGATTCACCACATTGACCTCATACCCGGAGCAAGCTTGCCGAATAAAGCTGCATGCAGATTGACACCTCAGGAGAACGAGGAGGTCAAAAGGCAGGTACAGGATCTGCAGGATAAAGGACTGGTGAGGGAGAGTCTCAGTTCATGTGCTGTTCCGACAGTACTTAGTCCGAAGAAGGATGGAGGCTGGAGGATGTGTACAGACTCCAGGGCGATAAATAAGATCACCATCAGGTACAGGTTTCCACTGCCTAGGATGGATGACTTGATGGATGACTTGATGGATGACTTGATGGATTTGAAGAAGTGCTCATTTATGCAGACATAACTCATTTATTTGGGTTTTGTGATTTCGGCGAATGAATTGAAGATGGATCCTGAGAAGGTAGAAGTGATCAGGAATTGCCCATCGCCGAGGAATGTTTTTGAGGTAAGGGGCTTTCATGGTTTAGCTAGTTTCTACAGGAAATTCATTCGGAATTTTAGTGGAATTAGCGCAGCAATGATGGACACCGTGAAGAAGAGGCATAAAGTTTTCCATTGGACAACCGAGGCTGAAAGAAGCTTCAATCTGTTGAAGCGAACGATAACAGAGCAACCAGTGTTAGTGTTGCCTAATTTTCAGAAGACCTTCCAAGTGAAGTGTGATGCTAGTGGGTATGCTGTAGGAGGGGTCTTGAGTCAAGATGACAGACCTGTGGCATATTACAGCGAGAAGCTGGATGATGCAAAGCTGAAGTACTCCACGTATGATAAAGAATTCTATGCCATCATACATGCATTGAAGAAGTGGAGGCATTATTTGATACCCAAGGAGTTCGTTTTGTACAACGACAATCATGCCTTGCAGTTTGTAAGTCAGCAGGAGAAGCTGAATCAAAAGCATGCGAAGTGGGTGGAATATATGCAGAATTTCACCTTTGTTATCAAGAACATTTCGGGGACTGTTAACAAAGTAGTTGATGCTTTGAGCAGAAAATGTTTATTGCTGCTGGAATTCAGGATCAAGACCTTGGGTTTTGAGAATCTGAAAGATATGTATGCAGGTGATGCAGATTTTGGGGAAGCTTATGAAGCAGCCGAGAACCCAGTTCTCAGGGACCGAAGCCCGTGGATAGATTATATGATCCAAGAAGGATTGTTGTTTCGGGGCAATCAACTGTGCATTCCCAATTGCTCCATGAGGGAGAATTTGGTGCGGGAAAAGCATAGCGGGGGCTTAGCAAGTCATTTTGGGCATGACAAAACATTCTCCAAGCTGAGCGAATCATATTATTGGCCGGGCATGTGTGCCGATGTTAAACGATTTGTTGACCGATGCAGGATATGTCAACACGCGAAAGGCAGAAAGAAAAACACGGGGTTTTATCAGCCATTTCCCATACCTGAGAGGCCGTGGGAGGCAATCAGTATGGATTTTGTGTTGGGATTGCCGAGAACTCAGAGGGGAGTTGATTCCATCTTCGTGGTGGTGGACAGGTTCTCGAAGATGGCACATTTCATTCCGTGTCATAAGACCAGCGATGCAATGCACATCGCCAACTTGTTTTTCAAAGAAATCGTTAGATTGCATGGTTTACCGAGAAGCATAGTCTCGGACCGGGATACAAAATTCATAGGTCATTTTTGGAGGACGCTATGGAAGAAGTTGGGGACTGACTTGGCCTTCAGTTCTGCTTACCATCCGCAGACAGATGGGCAGACTGAGGTGGTCAATAGGAGCTTGGGAAACTTATTGAGGAGCCTGGTGACAGAGCATCACACCAGTTGGGATCAGATCCTACCACAGGCAGAGTTTACGTACAACGATTCGGTGAATCAGAGTACAGGTAAGAGTCCGTTTCAAATTTTGTATGGGACACAGCTGAGAGGAGTTTCTAAGCTCAGGGAGTCAGAACAGGCTGAAACTAGCAGCGCGAGGGATGAGGAGTTCGCGGAAGCAATGTAGGAACTTCACGCGGAGGTGAAGCAGCGACTGCAAAGATCAAATCAAGAATATAAGCGCAGAGCCGATCAGAAGAAGAGGCAACTTTAGTTTAAAGTTGGAGACATGGTTCTTGCACACCTGAGGAAGGAAAGGTTCCCGAGGGGAACATATAACAAGCTCAAGATGAAGAAGATCGGACCGTGCAGAGTCCTGAAGAAATTCAGGGAGAATGCATACGAGCTTGAGTTGCCAGAAGGCATCGGGATATCTCCGATTTTCAATATTTCGGACTTATACCCATACAGGGCTGTAGGAGCAGGAGCTGCAACGGAAGAACCAGAAGTCCTGTGGCAGAAGCAGATGCCAGCAGCAGAAAAGCCGCAGATGGAGCGCATATTGGACAGACGGATAGGCAAGAAGACCAGGCGAAAGCAGTATTTTGAATACCTGGTGAAATGGAAGAATCACCCAGTGGGGGATGCCAGCTGGGAGACAGAAGCAATTATCCAAAAGCATGGGAAAACCATGCAGAAGCTCATGGACAGGAGCCCATGAACTCTTTCGAGCTGAGGAGTATGATGCAGGAGCATCAACTACTCATCAAGCGAGCCAGTGCGTGGAGCAGAAAAGACAGCTGGATAGCGCCAGCACCCAAAATTTTGAAACACCTTGATATGTTGCGCCAAACATTAAATGCGTGATGTGATGAAGCACACTTGTATATGTAAATGGACCTTGAGCCTTTAAGCTCACGTCCTTAGTAGCTGAGGCATTTAATAGAATTAATGTAAAGGTAGATAGGAATTAATTATAGATTTGATAGTTGTAGAATTCGAGAGGGCAAATGGAATATAGGCACCCTCCTTTGTATTATTGTATCACTAGCAATTAGCATTAGCATAAGCATTCATATGAAAAAAACTGGAGCAAGAAGAGAGCAGAGCAGAGAAGTTGTGGAGAACACCCATGTACAGATTGAATTAATAGAAGAAAGATTTTGATTCCATTCTATGGCTGTATTTACTCTCTGTGTGCTGTTGATATTATGTTGTTGCATATTGGCTTCCTTTTATGCCTTTCTTCTATATGCTGCGTATGTGATTGCATGGCAAGTTCGAAATCTGAGAGAATGAGGAAATGAGTTTCAATTGTTTCTCTGTTTGAGCCAAGAGATTCCTGCATAGAGTGCAGTTGAATTCATCCGCATAGAGTGCGTTGATGAGGATTAGCAGTTAAACTCTTTTTCTCGTTCACCCAGGAGTTGTTTTGGGTAGATAGAGCCGTGCAAGACGTGCGCAGGCTAGATGAGGTCTCAGAGTTGCGATTCTGAGCTAAGGTATTGTTAGACTGCTGCTGCTGGAGTGCGCAGGGTCAGAAGTCCTTAACACTTAACGTGGTTGAAGACCGACTGTAAGGAGTGCGTGCAGTGAGTTTCCAGAAGAAAATTAGAAGTTGTGAAAGCTCAGGAAAGATAGGCTTTCGAAGTAGTCGAAGAGCAGTAGAGAACTTTCGCGACCAGGTTGCAAGGAGAAGTGAGCGGGTTGGCGGACGAGTCTCGTGGAGAGACGTTCTTATTCGGGATTTGCTTAAAGAGGAGAAGTGGACGTGAGGTCTACAGTGCAGATGAAAGAAAGTCCGAACCGGAAGAAGCTTCGAGAGAGAGAGAGAAAGAGATTCCTCAAGAGGAAGAGAATCGACGACTTGAATTCGTCGTGGAGAATCACAAAGATCACGACTCTACTCAGAGATCGGGCATATTGGCACTTCTCGTAGAAGAGGTTGGAAGATCGGCCGTAGAGTTCGCGAGGTGCGAGTCCCAGGGAATTTCATAGGTCGTGGGGCCCTCAAAGAAAGGTGATGTAGCAGGCAATCTCGGGACATCGGGTCTCGGAAATTGAAGGATCAAGAGATTGGTCTCGCAAGTGGCGAGAGGCGAGATAGCAAGGTTGTCGGCATCTCGGAGTTTCGGAGCTCGGGAGTTGGGACCCCGAAGGTATAGTGACGCGAGTCGCGAAGTTGCGATAGCATGAAGTCCCGATCAGCCGAGGGAAGGTCAACGTTGACCAAAGGCATCGGGTCTCGGGGATTCGAGGGTCTAATATTCGACTGTTGAACTCGCGAAGTCGCGAGAGCCGATCCTCTGATAACCAAGGAAGGGAGGATGGTGCGAGTGGAAGAGTCACTGTGGGTAGTGAGAACCTTTGAGTTCTATGGGCCGAGGAGAAAGAAGGTCCTGGTGGAAGCGGGTCGGACTGTGAGGGTTGGCGGATTCGCATCACTATTCCACACGAACGTTTCTGCTATATATTACTTGTATGATGATTGATTTAGACGCAAATATATGGACTGGTATCTCTCTCTTTGCTCTGCTTTTCTTTAAAAATTTATTTTCTGTTTTACATATGGCCTGTGTGATGAACCTATTCCACGCAAACTTTTCTTCGATATATTACTTGTATGATGATTGATTAGGACACAATATATGGATTGGTATCTCTCTCTTTTCTCTGCATTTCTTTAAAACTTCATTTTCTGTTTTACATATGGCTTGTGTGATGAACCTATTCCACGCAAACTTTTCTTCTATATATTACTTGTATGATGATTTATTTAGACGCAAATATATGGACTGGTATCTTTCTCTTTTCTTTGCATTTCTTTAAAACTTCATTTTCTATTTTACATATGGCCTGTGTGACGAACCTATTCCACGCAAAATTTTCTGCTATATATTACTTGTATGATGATTGATTTAGATGAAACTATATTTACTTGTATCTCTCTCTTTGCTTTGAGTTTCTTTAAAACTTCGCCCAACCTTCCCATATCCTTCATCAACCAGTTATTGCTACGACCCCAATGTTTCCCTACGAGTTGCACCCATTCGCCAGGCGTTTGGATGGGAGACTTTCCCTGCAGCGTATTACCATTGGTAGCAACATGTTGCACCTTAATAAACTGACATAACAATGGGGCCTCCCTTGGGCATGTTACAATGACAGAGAAACCTCTGCATAGAGTTTAACTCGACTGAGCAAGTTGAGCGTTTCTCTTGGCATTTTCGTCATAGCTCCCGAAATCTGTGCACAGAGCATGCACATAATCCCTGAATCGACGTTATTCCTAGAAGAAGGAGATGATGACTTTAAGAGCAGATTGAAAAACTCAAAGCGTAATGATTGATACCTTGTTTTGACAATAATTAAATTGTGATTGATCCTAACTTACGTATATAATTTAGCGATCAAGCCACACCCAATTTTAGAGGGTTACCTTTGTAGGGATAAGACTCAGGTTGGTGTAACGATTTCATATTTACTTCCACATAAGACTTACAGGTAATTATCACTCCGTAAATCCTTTCCCTTGGGTTTTAGTAATCCCTAAGTCTTATCCTCGTTTCTTTTCTTCGCTAAATTTAGCTAAAGAATCAATAAATATTATGTTATGTGTTGACTGGAACCTATAGGTTGAGTGAGTCTACTTTATTTGTTTTCCTACGATTGAAATAAAAACCTTGATAGATATATATATGTGATTATTTAAAGGAACAAGGAACTATCCAAAATCCCCTTTAGCATGAGAATGATGGTGTATAGCTATGGGTACACGTCTTGACTTACACTTATGTGGGGTTATCGTTGTTGTTTATGTTTAAAATTCCTTGTTAATTTGGAGTAATAGACATTTAACGTTGAATAAGTTTTCTTTCATTATTTCTTTAATTTTGTGAAGTGTCTAAACAACTAATTCTTTAATGAGCAGATTCATTGTTTAGTTGTAAACTTAGTTTAACCCCATAGAATTCTAAAATAACCATCAAGATAACCATCTCTTGGTTATGCTAATGACTACGTATTTAGACTACGTTACACCTTGGAATCATTGTTGATGAGAATTGACTAAGTAATGATTTCTATGCGCCACTTAAAATTTAGGGTTGATTACTCCTTTGCCTTTAAATTGATGTTGACAATTATTGACTAAGTGTTCTAACCTCTTGCGCCATCTAAAATACATTGTTTACTCCTATGCATCTAGGATAATGAATGACATTGATTATTTAGGCTTTTACAAGATCTTGCGCTAGTAAACTTTAGGTGATTACGCCGCGCCTTGGAATTTTTTTAATGATTAAGCTCTTAGATTTCTCACACTTTTCCTTATTGTTGATACGTAACTTCCTAAGAGACTAGATTAATTGTGCGCTTGAGACAATGTAGATTATTGGTTGATTAATCACGCGCTCTGAAGTAAAGCATATGTCAGTTTTGCACCTTGATTATATGTCACCATCCTTCATTGACGCGTTGATGACGTTGTAATTATTTCAGTGAAGACTAGGGAGAAGCGTTACTGTGTGTCATTATTCTTTGATTCTTGAAGTTTATGCATCATCATTTAATCGTTGAATGCATTGAATATGGGCTTCTATTTATGGTGTTAATGCATCATTATGTATATCGTTAATTATGACATTAATGTGTCGTCTTATGTCGTGAATGTTGATTTGTGTTTCATTGATGTTTTGGTTGATGTGCCATTGAGGTTGTTGTTATTGGTAATGCTTTTCCCTAACACAAACAATTTTTTTTTACCTGTTGTACATCGTTTGGTTTGTCATAACAGTTGGGATGTTTCAACTTAGATTTTATCCTTTAGTATTTTTGGTTGATACATAGCATATACTTATTGACAAGCACTTTAGGCTAGCACACATTTCTACAAATAGACACTGAGTGTTAGGATAAAAGATTTTATAAGGAATCTCTCTTCATCCATGAACTATCCAAGTGTTTTTTCAAGAGTGTTAAGAAATTAGGTAAAGTGCTACTTACATAGATTCTATATAATCAACATGGTTAACTACCCAGCTAAATTATGTAACCAATAAATTTAATAAGCTTAGATACATTTAATGTAATAAATATTTTCAAATATTAAATCTAAATCTACAAACCCAAAAACTATTGCTAATAAAAAAATACATCTTATGATGAGGAGAGTTAATGTCGACTGCAACCAAAATCGGTCTATTCCAAACCTATATATTATATGAAGCAAAACAAACATGATTATCCATTTTATAATAATATGAAAAATGTAATGAAAATGACAAGATCAAACAAAATCAACTAGGCCAACATGAGAGAATGAGCTCTTATATCAATTTAGAAGATATGGAATCTCTTAATTAAATGGAAAATGATTAAAATGATTTTGTAGTTTTTTTATTATAATAAATTAAGTAATTCAAGAGTAGTTTTATTAGTTTTAATTTAAACATTTTTTTTTAATAATGTAATAGAGAGGAATTATGATGATATAATTGTATCGAAATGTGTTAAATCTATAATGTTGAATAATGTTTATATCATTGTAAATTGGTTTTAAAAAATATAATATTTTTAACCCTTATTATTATTATTATAAATTGGTATTAAAAAATATAATATTTTTAACTCTTATTATTATTATTATTATAAATTAGTCAAATATAAATATATATCGAACTAAAATTATCTTTACATAGAGAGATTTTATATGCATGTTAATAAAATATTATTATATATAAAAGAGAGATATAAGTCAACCAAATATAAATATACATCGAAATAAAATTATCTTTACATATATGAAAGATAGATATTTGATATGCATGCTAATAATGTCGGGAAATGCAGGGCACTTCCACACTAATCCTAGTAAAAGAGAAGAAGAATTTAATCAAGAACATAAATGAAACAAGGAATCACACAATACATCGAGATTTTACCCTGGAACCCTTAACCGAGAGAAACCAACATTCCTTTGAGCATTATGCTCTCTTGTTGTCTTATTCAATTTGAATAAAAGGTTACATGCCTAACCTTGGTCCACACCTAAGACACAATAAAAATCATACCCTCTTTCCTATGAAAGAACAACCCTGTAGCCAAATCGACTTACATATGCATGACCAACAATTTACAACTACACATGCATTTACCTGTGTAAGTGAATTCTACGATTACCCTTTACAGTGTCACAACATGCCTATTTATAGGCTTTACAACAGGAAAAACCCTAAATATTGGCGCCCAAAAATGGTTACAAATCCATGCATATCATTGGCTACAAACCCGCAAATCCTGGGGTTCTGTTACAGTCGACTTCCAAGTTGGGTTACTAGTCGACTATCAATCGACCCTTCATTTGGTCTCTAGTCAATCATCTCATGCCTGCACTTCGAAGTCTTGTCTGTTGACTTACTGTTGATATCTTCAACTTTGAATTTTTCAGGTCGACTTCCTCGACCTTCGACTTGTTGTCGATTCACCTTGAACTTTGATCGTCAGTCGATCTACCTCGACTCGACTCTCAACACAAAGAATATAACGACCCAACATTCTCCCACTTGTTGTCTTCTTTGCTGAAACAAGAGATTCCTAAACTTTCATTCACAAAACCAGGGCAACAATGCCATTGCCTCTCTGCACCAAGAGAAATTCACAACACTCACAAACTTGGTCAATGAGTCTGCTATGTTTTCCAACATATCTACTATCTCCAGTATCACCTTGTTGCTTTCCACCATATTTCTCATAAAATGTTATTTCACATCAATGTGCTTAGTATTTGAATGATATGTAATGACCCCCACCATTACGACAACAAAATCGACGTACAACAACATATTTTTTTTTCTTTTATTGCGGTATTAGGAAATTAACATCACACAAAATGAAATATCATCAACACATCATTCACATATACTAACGAAACGTAAAAATGGATTAACCATCAATTAAAATGCAAAGAAGGCACATCATCATCATGATTGGTCTCTAGTCGATCATCTCATGCTTGCACTTCGACCTCTTGTTGGTTGACTTGGTGTCGATATCTTCGACTTCGACTTTTCCAGGTCGACTTCCTCGACCTTCGACTTGTTTTTGATCCACCTCAACCTTTGACTGCCATTCGATCTACCTCGACTCGACTCTCAACACAAAGAATATAACAACATTCTCCCACTTGTTGTCTTATTTGCTGAAACATGAGATTCCTGAACTTTCGTTCACAGAACCAGGGCAACAATGCCCATTGCCTCTCTACACCAAGAGAACTTCACAACACTCACAAAGTTGGTCAATGAGTTTGCTATGTTTTCTAACATATCTACTATCTCCAGTAGAACCTTGTTTCTTTCAACCTTATCTCTCATGAAATGGTATTGTACATCAATGTGCTTAGTATTTGAATGATATGTAATGACCCCCGCCGTTACGACAACAAAAGTGACGTACACCAACAACTTTTTTTTCTTTTATTGCTGCATTAGGAAATTAACATCACACAAAAGGAAACATCATCAACACATCATTCGCATATACTAACAAAACATAACAATGCATTAACCATCAATTATGATGTTAGGATATTTAGACACTTAGGAGTTAGTTAAGATATACTTGGTCTAATGTGTTGTTAGGTAAAAGTGTGTTTCTTTAGTATGCATTAGTATGCATTTTTAGTTAGGAAATCCGATGGTCACGATATGTTCCCGACTGATCTGATGGTTCATACTCTCCTCAATCTTAACGACCATTGATATGTGGATTAAAATCCGATTGATCCATGATCTCTATTTAAAGAGCATGGAGGATCATTTTTCGATGATCGATTGTGAGAAAATCTCTTGTAAAATCTCTCTGTAATCATTTTCTTTTGCATTAATAAACTGCTCCAAGTGGGCATGTTGGCTAGGGTCATGGATGTTTCCTCGTAGGGTTTTTACCAAGTGAAAACATCAGTGTGTTGATCTTTGATTTGGTTATGTGAGGGGTTACTAAAGGTTTTCATCCTCTACTGGAATACCTGTGTTGTTGAACATGGTATCAAAGTATGTTTGAAGACACACTCCTGTTGTAGATCGAGATCGTGAAGTCGAGTTGTCTCATCTCCATTTTTTGTCATTCCCATACATTTATGGGATGAGAGAACTATTCCAATGTGTCTAGATCACTCATTTTATTTAGGAACACTTTTTGTTTCACTCTAAAAGGTTTTCGTTTTCCCAAGATACGACCATTACAGTCAGATCCAGAGGTATAAAGCTTGAATGCACATTTTTTAAATTTTTGCAGAGTAGTATTTTGGTTTTGTATTATTTATTTTTGGGTTGCTACTCTTTTAGATCTACGTATTCTCTTTTCCCTGCATCGTATGCGATCTCAGCATATCATAAACAAATAGGAAAATTTGCATCTTCTGGGTAAGCTAACCGAGATCTAACCCTTGTTGTCATCGAGAAGCAAATTTTTTTTCTTGTGTGAAAATAGTTTTTTTTAGCATGCTCTCCAAGGCCGTCAACAACAACAACAACAACAATCATCTTCCTAAAAAATACAATATGTTTTGCTAGACCATTGGGTAAAATCATGAAGACGAGTTACACTTTTGCTTGTTTTATGAGAAAAAAAACTGTATTTTCACAATTTATTCAACTTCCGACATAAAAAAGTATTTTTTTTATTTAGAATTTCACTTTATAGTAAAAACAAAACTTGTGAAGAATTGTGTTAGTTTTCCAATGACTATTTTTCAATTTTTTTTTATCACAATTTGATATGTCAATTTGACAATTGTTTAACAATATGTTCCTTAAACATGAAATGAATGATAATGAGTTACTTATTTCTACAACAATGTATCTATTATTAAACTTATGTTTTTAAGAAACGAAATATACTACAATAATATACAGAGACTCTATTTTATTATGACTATAATTTTGAATCTAACGGATGAATATTATAATTTCTAGAATTTTTTGAAGTTGACCAAGCTGAAAACGTTGTAGATTTTAAACACATGTTTTTCTACACGTTGTATCTATCTTAATTTTTACTTAAAACTAAAATCTAAATATACCCTTTTGAAAAGAACAATTTAAGGATTATGAATATATTTTTTTCCAAAGTTTTCACTGTATATTTTTAGAGATACCAATATTTCATTTCACCGAATCATAATGTCTGCTGAAAATATTATGTAGTGATTTTTTAAAAAAATTAAATAAAATTAGATAAAAATAAAGAAAATGAAAAAAATTTATACGAATTGAAAGTAGATTCAATTTTGGAAATGTTGGTGTCATTTTCGAAACCAAATTCTCAGTATTTAAGGAGTCCGCAACCTCCGAAGTTCAGTTAAGCTTGGGACAATTCTCTGGTTTTAGTTTTCAGTCCCAATTTCCTTTTTTCGGCCGAAATAATATTTCGGCTGAAAGACTAAAATCTAACGGAAACCGTCAAAACTGAACGGTTTCCAAGTTTTTCAGCCGAAAAACCATTCTTTCGTCCGAAAGACGGTCGAACAAATTCCATCCATCAGAAAAAATGAAACGACACGTCGTATCGTTTTCTTTCGCACCAAATTATATAAATAGGCTTTCGGCCAAACACATTTAACATAATTCATCAGATGAACAGACAGATATAATCTCGAGGATGGGGATTTCAAATCATTTCTATTACAAATTGCCGCTGTATTCTTTTCTTTCTTTATTTCTTCCCTTTGTTCCATAGGCTTAATCAAAGGATCAATATTGATACATGGTGGTTTTCTAGAGCACTTAAACAAAGTTTCGAATCATATTTTTGGTTTTTGTTGAATAAGGTAAATGATGTTTGTTCAAGTTTTTATTGGAATAACAATTTATATGTTGAAAGATAAATGTTAGCATTTTTTCAAGGTGAAGTCTTTGTTGAACATATCTTTTACAG
>JASDQU011175680.1:12751-23622 GCA_032191745.1 Picea mariana
AAGGAGGGCCCTTGGCCATACATAACCTCCTAGCATTTGAAAAAAAAACTATTAAAAAATAAATATACTAGGCTTTTGGTGTAACACACCCAACCCCTTAGGTATCATTTTAAGGGATGGCGCATAATAATTTTGCTTTTCTCAATCATCTTGAATCCCTAAAACTAGAATTACATCGCCTTCGATTCGACGAGGGTTTTCAAACGACTATAAATTGTCTAGATCTGAGTTCTGGAACTCAAGTTATGGTCCTTCAAAGTTATTTAGGCCTTTATCGACTATGGTATTTCATCGCCATGTGGCACCCACGTGGCTCCCTATCACCTGGCATGCCCTCATCATAGCATACAAAGACTCTCTCAAATAGAGGTCGACGCTTGTCTAGCTCTTATTATCCTATTAATTTAATTAAATATATCAAAGGAGCACTTAGGATTATTAAATTTGATAAAATCCTAAGTATCCAGACTTCGGCGAGGTTCCTCATCATGTTTTTATGAACATACCCCCAAAACTCCCGAATGTTGAAGCTGCGGAGAGGGTCCCACCTATATTATGCCTTTACTCAAATACAAGTAAGTACATTACCCTGCAATATAATTAATTGTGTTTAATGTTTATTATAACATTGGATTATGGGAAGGTAGGTTCGGGCCTTCGACCCTTTTGACTTGTTCGTTTTATCACCCCAAACATCAAGAGTCTTGAATCTCTAGACTCCATGTTGACACTTGAATCTATCAATACCGAAACGACAACATCATGAGGACATTAGTCCCCCTTCGTTTTTAGATAGGTGTTTATCCTCTTTGGCTAAAAGATATATATTTGAATATCTTGGATTAGGGAGAGTACTAGGCAGCAAACCCCAATATTTATCGCTTGGATTTATATGAAAATGGTTCTTCAATAACCCAATATAATATTTATGTGCAACAAAAGCATTTTTACAATAAGAAAATATTGGAGGGTTGCTTCAACATCAGAATTAAATTGTGATCAACATCACACACAATCTTCTTAGTAATATATAAACACATCCATATCTTCTTCATGAGAAATCAAAGAGAATGATTTGATCATCTCAAAGAATTTTAATAAAGTACTACAATTAACATCAAAAGAGAATTTGATAGGTCAACCTCAAATATCTCATACTTAAAACTCAAAGTTACAAGATACAATCAAGATCAACCCCAAAGCAATTCTTTGTGGAGTTTTATTCATTAAATATGTTATTCATTACAAAATATTTGACAGCCGTTTATATGGCTGCAAATACTCCATGATTATATAAGAAAATATCTTAGAAGAATACAAGAAAAACACTCAACAACTCAGCCTTGTTCCCAACTCTGAGATTCAAGCATAAAGCTTTGAGAAGTGGTGTAGAAGAATAGAAAGAATGGTGAAGAAGGAGATTTATTTATTTTGATTAGAAGCTTGACTGTGTATCCATGGTTGTACCTTCTTCTTCCTCTGATCTTCTGCCCTACCCCTCTCACAATACTGTTTATTGGACCTTTTGATGAAGGATCTCTTCTCTTTTTAAGAAGAGATTTTCTAACTACTTGAGTAGTTAGGGTTTTCTTCCTCTCTTGAAATTCTTGTACAAGTTTCTTCTTGAAACATTCCATTTAATTATTTCCTCATTAATTCCTCATTAATTAKATTATATTATCAATATATACATCTCTAAGATGGGTCTSTTTTCTTTTTTAATAAAAGTTTTTAAATAAACTTTTATTTTCACAATTTAATTAATTTCTCATTTAAAATAGGATGGATGTGTTTTAATTTTCTGGGAATTATAATCAAATTTTTAGCCATGGAAATCACTTCCTATTTGATMTTCATCATCTTATCTTTCCAACRATATAAATTTTGCGCAAATCCCTTGCCCGGATCTCAAGATATGAGGTCGTGAAGTYGAGTTATCACGTAGGCCCATTAAAAATGAATCTGAATGATATTTTAATTTCTGAGAAAAATGTATCAATTTTCARTGCTTGAAACCTATACCACCATATTCTACATCTAAATACCTTTCCAACATTATAAATTTTTCATGATTCCGACACCCGAAGCTCAATTTATGGCCTCTGCAAGATCAACGCTCAGCCATCGTCAATCAAAATTGATGGGCAAATCTCAGCCCTTGGATTGATTTTCATGCTTCCCTTCATAAAATTCGGCTTTTTGGTTTAAAATTCTATCCCACATGCATTGGGATATTATATTCTTCATGACATATAATACTAATTGTTTGATACACTTAGCAAGAAACACGAGAAGAGAAGAAATTATGGAGCTTGGAGGATTCGGCCCTTGGAAAATTGTCGAATAAAATAATAATATTTTGGAATCCTATCATCGTCCACCTCACACCCAGTCACCATGATGATTAATCCAATAAGATTTTTCCACATGTCGAAAATTGATTGTTTGTCACATCATTCAATTAGATCGCGGCATATGTCCCTCTTTGTATGTTTCCACGTGTAATGTTCTTATTGGATGCAATATGTCATTCCTCCATAGCCCGCCAAATATTAATGTGCCATGTGGAAAATTATTATTGGTTCACATTTCAAAGGTGAAAACTTCAAAAGAGGTTAAGTATGGGAAGGTATATGAGATGTTAGATGAGGGGAAGGGGAGATATGTAGGTGGCAGAAATTAAGCAAGTGAGTTTCTAGTCTGCAGGAGCGGGTTGGCGAGTTGGGGAGTGAGGTGAATAAGGGAGTGACGGTGGTCAGTGTCCACAACCCTGAAGATAATTGTGATTAGTTTATGGGAAATGGGAAAATGTATATGACGGAAGTGAGGGAGGATAAATGTAGGTAGTGGGAGCGGGAGTGAGGAAGGTGAGGGGGAAGGGTAAAGGAGTGTGGCGGGTGTACGCCCCCACCATATATTGAAATATGGCTAAGTATGGGAGGATAAGGGATAAGGGAGTGGAGAGGGTGGACATATAAGGATAAGGTTAGGAGTGGAGAAAGGGATGGGAGTAATTTGCAGGTGGCAGAGGGATAAGGGTGATGTGTAGACAACGGGTTGGCGGATGAGGGAGTGTAAGGAGGTAAGGGGATGTATGAGTCTGCCAACCCGTGAACCCGATGGGGAGATGAGGGAGGAGTCCCAAAAAAAAAAGTGTTGAGACTAGTTGGGCATATGGGAGAGGTGGTAGGAGAAGGTGAGGGAATGTATGAGTCCGCCAATGTAACAACCCTAAGTAATTAATCAATCGTCATGATTTAAATAATTGTTTAATGTATATTAGTTTAATTAATTAATTAATTAATTGTCTTGATTAAATATTTGTTTAAGGAATATTGGTTTAATAAATTAATAATTTTCACTTTGAGACTTAGTGTATCGGTAGATGACCCATTAATGAAAAGGGGATAAGGTGGTTGAGAATTAATGGGGGAAGAAAGCGGTGAATGATGGGAAGGGAGGATAAGGCAAGGGGGGAAACACTCGGAAAAAAGAAAGATATTTTTTGGAGAGCATTATTTTCAGAGGAGGACTGTATTACTGGTTTTTGGCTGGGGGATTTTTGGCTGGGGGAGCTGGATAGGAGGATTGTACTACTGGTTTTTTCTTGAGGAGCTTGTTGGAGGAATGTTATAGGGGGGCACCTGTTGCTGGGAATTTTGGGCTCAGGAGCTAGGAAACCATAAGGAATCCTGGAGCTAGGGAGCCAGATAGGTTGTTCCTAGCTGGTTGGGAGGTTAGTCAGTTTTGGGCAGAGCTTCAGGTGGAGTTGGAGAAAAGCAATAGCATCAGTTGGAGGTATGTATTTTCATTATTATGTTGTGTTATGTGGTCTATTATCATGTTGTTGAATATGCTGAATATGTGGTTTATTATCATGCTGCTCATAAATTTAATTTATGTTGAACATGGTTATATGTTGAATAATGAATAATTATATACTGAATAATGAATTGTAAAGAAGTTAGGATAGAATTTCTCTATTTAAACTTATGTTTTATAAGGCTCTGTTGGAAGAGACCTTACAACCAACCTGTGAACCTGCGAACACTGAAATATGACTAAGTATGGAAAGAGAGATGTTGAGTGAAAATTATAAGTATGGTAAAATTGTAATATAGGAGAGGAGAGGAGAACATGATACTTAAAAAGATTTTTCAAAATTGGACCTCTGGACAAGATCTTGAGTAACTTAGGCATACAAAAACAAATTTCTGATACGAAAAATGTGTGGCAAAGTTGAGACTAAGGGTTGCAGAATGAACTTATAAAAGTTCAAAAATGTCTTCTTTTGATATCAAGGTTTTTGTTGATACAAGAGCGGGAAAATATAAGTAACCAAATTTTGGTCAACACCCTTGGAGAGTCCGCACTTACACGTGAATGTGCATTAAATATTGGAATAAGGACAAGTAGGTTCAGGCTTTCGACCATTTATCCCAAGCGTTCCATCACTCAAAACACTCTGGTGTCCCAAAGTTTTGAACTCCCATCAACCATTAGATCAAGCGGTCATAATCCAAGAGGAAGACATTTGGCAGAAGACAAGGGTGACACATGGCCCAATCAACTGGTGACTCATGTCAAGGTCCATTTAACACATAAGGTCTATGAAAGTAACGAATTAGGGTGACATGTGGCACACCTACTACGGGTGCACGTCACCCTAGGTGACGTCAGTATGCCACATCATTCTTTCCTTCGGCGCTTCGGCTATATTCTCATTCACCAACATGTCGAACCTCTGAGAGTAGGACTTTGCCAGAGTGCTTTATGCTATCCTTTCACTAGATGAAAGGACAGTCAGGAGAGGTTACCAATGGATTCCCCAGATCAATGGCTCACGTTAACTTGAAAGTTCGGCACTCAAGGTTTCTGGTTGTTTAACACCTTTTCTCTACCAGAGTAGGTCAACATCGAATGACCATGACGTAGATCCAATGGTAAGGGGAGATCCTGAATAACCTTCAATCTACATCTTCCATTACTTCACGACCGAGAAGTGGATTGGGGTTTAACAAGGGGATGAATCCCATGATAATGGGTAAATGACCGCCATTTGTTGGTCCACCATCAAGCTACCAATTTGGCAGGTCATTTTCGGCGCATTTAGTACACTGCAATGTTCATTCACCCCAGAGTCCTGAATGAATTAGCTCATTTTTTAGTGTAGCGGAGGGTTCCAAGGTCCTGGTCCTATGGAACTTTGTCAAGCTCCAGAGGCTAGACTCCTGACTCTTATCCGAAATTTGGTTAAGGTTGTGGGCATGAGCCCGTGGTCACTTGGATGACTAGTTTGAAGGAAGTGCCCTTCGTCTATAGAGCTCAAATTCCACAATAGGAAAGGTAATTCAAGGAAGTAAATGGGACTGAGGTAGTCTCGTAGAGTCTATCTCAACTTTATGTCTGTGGATTTGGTCCTTGAGCAATCCCTTGAAAATTTTCCCAACCAACACGGGGGCCACAGTCTTATGTCCCCAAATCCAGTTAAAGAGCCCATTGTTAGTAGTTCTCCTTTCTCTTGAAACCATCATTGCATCAGATTACAAATTTACCTTTGTTTATATACATATATTCCTCATGTACACAGAAAGCACAGATAGGGGTTTACTTTCTTTTTCCTAGAGTATTACAAGGTAATTATATTCAACTGTGTAAGGCATGCACTAAACTTGTCATCCTACCAGCACCCAAAAGCAGGAGTTTATATTCGAAAAAGACCATTCAATCATGCATTTCATTTCAATTACAAAGGGTATATGAAATACTTATCTATTACAAGTTGCAGCCAACCAACTGATTGGGGTGTTCTCCTTTCCACCCAACCATAGGCTCAGAGGCATTCACTCTTAGCACTCTGGCCACCCTCATGCCAAGCCATGATATCACTAGGGAAACTTCTTTTTGTTCCTCGGGTCTTCTGCAAATTCTCTGAGATCCTCTCTCTGTCATAGCCTCTGCGAGGTTTATCAAATGTTTCCTCAACATCAAGCTTGCGGCCTTCATCTCTGAGAAATCCTCTCTCTGTCACAGCCTCTACAATATTTATCAGATGCTTCCTCGGCATCAAGATCGTTGCCTTATTTATTTGGCTAAGGATGGATCTCTGGTCTATTAAACCAACAACAAACAACTCCTTTGTCTTCAAAAATCCACTTATCTAGCAATAATATAAGTCTCCCTTCTTCCCCACTGAGCTCAGGGCCTCCATGGGGTTTATTAGATGCCTTTCCAGTTGGATTTTCTCTATGCAAGAGTCCCTTCACAACTACACTTTCCCTTGACACCCTTTCCTTCCAACACCGATTTCTTTCCATCCAGCACCAAGCCCGCGACCCTCTTTTGCTCCAGTCTGGGCTTCAGGTTTGTTGACGCCCAAAAGCATAACATGGAATCCATGCATGCAAATGGGTTGCAATGCATTATTACTCATATATATTTAATAATATACTAAATAGTTGAGACCCCTTTATGTGAATAATGATGAAAGACATTTTTTTTTTTTTATTTGCGCCCATGACTACCTTGCAAAAATGATTCTACAGTTTGAGAATAAACCCAGAAATTCAAAACCGCTTTCCATGTGAAATGAACGAATGATGGGTGTGTTGGAAATTTAATTTAAAAAAGAAAGGAAAAGGGGAAAATGTTTGTTTTAATAAACATCTTGGTTTATTCTTGTTACACAAATATTTTGACTTGTTGTTCAAACTTCAAGCACGAGCCACATATAGTTATGGTCTATGGCACTTATGGTATACTTGTTATTATTGTGGACAATTGATAAGTTTTATGAGATGGAAATCCTTCACTAGAAAAGAATGTGAGACATGACATGCTTTGGTGCTAAGTGTTGAATATGCATATAAAATTTATGAGATTAATGTGGGGAGGCCAATTCAATTTTGGATTGAAATTTTATGTGGCAAACATAGTGGACTATGTATTGGAAGTTTGAGTGCACTCGTACTTGGCCATAGTTGATGAAAATTAATGTGGGAAATGACATGCAATTAYTGCACGTCACTCTAACCCTACCTCGAGGTCGCCACCTTCACTTTGTTTGCATTTTTGTTGGTTGATTGGTGCTAAGTGTTGAATATGCATATAAGATTTATGAGATTAATGTGGGGAGGCCAATTCAATTTTGGATTGAAATTTTATGTGGCAAACATAGTGGACTATGTATTGGAAGTTTGAGTGCACTCGTACTTGGCCATAGTTAATGAAAATTAATGTGGGAAATGACATGCAATTACTACACGTCACTCTAACCCTACCTCGAGGTCGCCACCTCTATTTTTCTCAGCCTTGGGAAGAATAGTGGTGCTTGTTGGTTTTCTGGCATTCTCCTTACAGGTATGTTGGATCTTACCTCTCCATTCATGAACTGTAGCTCCTCTCTGAATAAAATCATGTTGKTGGCTCTTAGATTTKCTTACAGACTGTGTTTTCTTCCGAAGTTTATAATGGATGTATGTGGGTATCAYGGCTATGAAAATTGMATTTAAATGAAGGTTTCTTCCTGTTGGCATTTAAACGTTTCAAGCTAAGAATAATGTTCAAAATTCCATTATGTTTGAATTATGTAGTTGTGTTGCACCCAGAATAAATGTTTCTTATGTTGTTATGATTATTGGAAAACAATTATGGTAATTACTTTTGGTTTCACTCATCTCTGGTGATTAAAATTCAAGGGGTTTTCTCTGTGAAACAAAAGAACAGTTGGTTTTTTTTTGCATAACGCCATACCCTTTACCCAGTCTTTGGAATACTTGCAGTTCTTTCAAATTATCTTTCCATTGTTTGTGAATATATGTGAGATATACGTATTTGCCTTGCATCCATCATGGGAGGTCTGTGGAAAGTTTGTTGTGGAAATAAATGGTTAAATGGTTTTTGCAAACCCCCTATTAATGTTTCGCCTTTACGTTTTCCCAGACCTCAATTCTTTTATGTGATATATGGCAATTAGTAGATTCGAACTCTAGTCTTGATGTATGTTATAGTGTTGACCCGACAATGGGAAATATTGGTTATATGCATTAAGTCTTGGCTCGTTTGTTATTTATCTATGGGGGTTTGGTCAATTTTGTCAAATGATGTCGATGCCAATTTTCAATAAATATTATTGCATATAATAGAATAGTAATCGTCTCATTCATGTTCATTATCTCACTTTCCGCTCACTATATGCCCAACGCCTTCCCAAATACATTTAAAACATCCCATGTTCTATTATTATGAATTTCATTTAAAAAAAAGAGAGAAAGGATTAACAGGAATAGAAAGGGACTAGATGATGATTGGTGTTGGAAGTTTGGATATGGATACATTTTTTGTTACTTTTGCATTTGCTTGAACACTATTCGTTGGTTGCTTCCCATCCATGCTACCATTTTCCGCTCATTACAAAGCCCCACATCTTCCCAATAGCCCTACCACTCCTTGTTCAAATGGAAATTGATTGTTGAGTTTAAAGTATTAATGGATGGATTACATATGCTTTTGTTGTGAATGATAGAGCCAACCTTTTGATTTTATTTAGGTAGAGTATTGATGCATGGATTGTTAAGAGTTTTCATAACATAATTGGAATATTTCTTCAAGATGAGTTTCTTTAGCAAAGGCAATAATGGTATAGGTGTTAATAGAGGAAGAGGAAATAATTGGCAAAGAGGCCATAGAAGGCCATGGTTTTGAATACATTTTGACATTGATCCGCAAGAACTAAATCAACTTTTTCAAGTTGGGTTTTTTAATCTAGTTAGCCAAGGAATTCTACAACCCATACCTGAGAGGCCTCATTTCCAACCACGTCAAAATTTCTCTGGTATCCATGTTCCCCCCCATGTGTCTATGCAGCCAGAACCACCTGCTAATAATGGTTGGAAAGAAATTGTTAAACAATCTGTAGCTCATCACCATGGTTGGCCTATTGTGTCGTTGCCATTACCCCCTCCTCCACTGCCAATAAATCCAAATGCCCAAGTTGATCATGTCATCTTGCCAGTATAGTCCTCTCATCCAAGCAAAATTCTAAAAACTGATGTTCCCAAGATAGAGCTAGATAAGGGAAAAGGAGTGGCCACTCCCTCCAATTCATCCAAAGATTCCTATGAATATGTGTCCTCTCATATCCATATCAAAGATGAGTGTTTTCATGTCATCAGTGCAATCCACCCACAAGGTTCCCATCAATTGAAGGCTATTGCATAGGATAAATTAGAAATGAGATCAAAAGAGGGCAACAGTGAAGAGAGACAAAATGCCTCTCACATCAAATATGGTTTTTAATGCTTATTAATGATATTTTCTATTGAGGACACTCTTTTTATTTTGACAATATTTTGGACAGCAAATACATATTTAGACAGAGTTTTGGACAATGTGGATATAATGTTATTTTTGGATATAGTCATGTTCTATTTTGTTGATATTAAAATATTTGATTATTAATATGAGGATGGGAGTTACAAGGCGAATGTTTGAATCAAATGTTTGGGGTATTATACTTCATGTTTTGATGATTACTAAAATAAATTGAAAATGGGAGTCACAAGGGGTCCCACCTATTTAGTTATTATTTAAATAGACCCTTATTTAGATATTATTAATTATTTGTCTCAACTAATTAATTAAGCTAATTAAGCTTAACTAAAGAAAGGTAGTTGAACTACCATAACTTATTGAGAAAGAATAAAAGCTCAATCAAATGAAGAGACAAGAGTGAGAGAGAGAATATAAGGAGAAGTACTACTATAAGGTTTGCTTTGTACTTGTGTGATAATTCCATTCTTCATTCATTTTAAGTTTACTAGAAGAATTAACCATCTTGATGATAGTAGGGTTTTATTGAAGGCAGCAAGATTCAAAACTGAATCATATCTTCCAGCAACTTGTCTTTAAAGGTGTATGATTTATCTTTGCCAGTCTATGTGTTATTGTTGTTTATGAATGAAATTTCATGACTAATAAAGAATATTTTGCAGAGTCAAGTGACAACATTTTGTGGCAAGTTGATCCATATCTTTAGCTTCGGTTTTCTTTTGTTGTCAGATTCTTTTTGTATGGTTCCCATTGGAGGCTTCTAAAACTGACTTTGGTCCCTACCCTCGTAGGGATTTGTAAAGAGAATTCAATTGTGTATCTCAGAATGAAATAAATATAAAAATCAGATTTTTGATTTCTGTCTCACATGTGTATTCTGATGATTTGGTTTAGATTTTTGTTTTAACCTTGTCTCTTATCCATCTACACACTTATGTAATTTCGTTCTTATTTTATTTCTTTTGCACAGTTACATATAACATATATAAAACCTAGTGCATTCCTTTTAGTGATTCTCTTCCTCATATATTGAACTCCTCCTCTGGTTCTCTCATGTAACCAAAACAGCTTAATCTTTCAGTTCTTCTTCTAAGCTAGAGAACCTCATGCACTCTTCTTCTTTCTGAATCATCCTTCCAAAAAAACCCATTTTTCTCTCTGTCTCCTCTTCTTTCTCTGGTATTTTTCTCCCCCCCCCTCCCTAGAAAGGTTATGGGAATGTCCTATTCCTTCTGCTAGAATGAATTCAGGTCAATCTAGATATGTAGGACAAATGCACTATGTCATACTTCGAGATGACAGTTTTATGTCTTCTCAGCCAGGCCATCCATGTTTCCATTCATTGGGGTAGCTGGTGGTTCAACCACCAGTCTTTTCTCATTAATTGTTTTTTCTTGGAATCAGGATGAGGCTCATTGTTTCAGAAAGGAGAATTGGATCATTTTTACATAATGAACCCTCTCTACAGTTTCCTCACTCTTTCTTATAGTGACATCATGACCAATACTTCAAGGATTCACCCCCACAGTCAGTTGTTGGAA
>JASDQU011175681.1:13068-26703 GCA_032191745.1 Picea mariana
TTCCTTGAAGAGTTCGGTGTAGATAATGATTTCTTCTAGCGAACAATTCGTACCGATATGTACATTTTCAATATTGCCAGGGATATGAGAGACATTTATTGTGACGGTAGGAGAAATACTCGCCATATTTCTTTTGGCATAAATTCCATGCGTATCAAGTGGAACTGCGACGTTACCGACTATCTCACTCAAAGTAGATCGAAAGTCATCTTGTTCGATTCTTTCAAGCTCCAGGAGAAAATAAGAGCGATGATGCATATCATCCCAAGGTTTGTTGGAACCATTCACAGCTTTGATGATAGATTCATTCGAGGGCAAAGTCTCATCGAGTCAATCATGTGAACAAGACAAAAAAGTGTCCCACACAGGCTTAAGAACGAGATTCTCCTCGTCCGTCGACGAGGTTACAGGATCAGGATCGATGGAAGAGTCAAGAACAACTTGATACACAATCTTTGCTGCCGATAGTAGCATGGCCATTCCAGAATGTGACTGAAATTCACAATATGAAGTCGAGRAAGGTAGGGTCCAAGGATCACTAAAATAGGAAGTTCAGAAAGGAATGGACCTCTCTGATGAAACGAGCCTACTGGACATGGAGTAAACATGGTGAATCGGTGCCATGAAGTTGAAAGTGCCCATAAGAAAAGAATACATTCCGACACCGATATTCTCGGTTTCCACCTGATAATTTTCGATCACAGGGATCGACGATCCAATAGATGCATTAGGACTAGCGTACGCAAAGGATAACTAGTCGATCATCACGATCTTACCATCATGAGGAAAAAAAATAGTATGGAAGACGAACGATATGAAGACAATCATAGCATAGGTCCAATTGCATCCTAGTAACAAGTTATAATCAAGAGGCGCATCAACTACCTCAACCTCCACCTCTATCATCTTCCACCTAACTGGACTGGAAAGGCAGGAAGAATACCGTGAGGGCGGAAGGAATGACCGTAAAAAACAATCAACATGTTCAATAATTTATAAAGAATCGAAGGACTGAGAGATTTCCAATAGATCAGGGATATCACACATTTAGCAATGCCTTCATCAACAACTACATGTTTGATGGTATACTTTGAGTACCCCACGTGGATTTGGAATGCCACATGGTAAGAAAAGCAAGGTTTCACATTTGTGACATCAAACTTGATAATTTTTGAGCTACTGGGTTATAGAGCTCCTAACACAGATAGTAAGGCATTCCTTTGTGAAGGACACGCTTGGAGTACCTCGAAAGATGACATTGCACAAGGGGTTTGATCGAGGTCCTCAACAATAGAGTAATTCTAGGCAGCTCTAGCATTTGGATGGTGGGTAGAGTGCTCGAGTACTCCTCTCAGAATATGAGGCAGTGGCTCTGGTTTTTCAATCTGTAAAGTTGTCTCTGGAGGAGTAGGAGGAGATTCCATAATAGGTATAGCTTATGAAGAACTATAATATTGATATTGAGTGGCTACATGAACTTTAACATCAACCATATTGATACACAAATGGTCGCCGTCTTGCAACGACAGGTTTTGACTCCCACCAACCGCATTTTTGGTGTTTGAGGAACTCGAGGCCATGTGCTAGTTATGTGGGAAAGTATTCATCAGCATGATGGGAAGCAGAGATTATAGTCTCATAGCTTCAACAAGTTTGGGGCATAAATGAGTAAGGTGATCATCTGTACAAAGCTTACAGGGAAATTTCACCTTATGTCTTTTTTTCTTGCCCTCTCCAGAATTATTATTCGTATTCTCATTATTACCATTGTCCTTGGATTTATTATTATTTTTCCCACCATTACGATTATTATTATGTCCTTTCTTCTTATTCCCCCCTGGTTGTTGGTTACCATTTGAGTCGGTTGACGATTGCATGAAATGTACATCCGCCGACTGAGTGGGATTAGAAGACACAGACGAAGCTGGCCCTCCTGCATACTAGTTTAGAGACAACTCTTTCAAATGGATTGTCACCAAGTCTGCGGATTTTACATTGGCGGAGCCTACAATGCCATCGGCATGAGGTTCAGGATTTTGTCTAGGGTCATA
Organism: Picea mariana; assembly: GCA_032191745.1. Taxonomy (NCBI): domain Eukaryota; kingdom Viridiplantae; phylum Streptophyta; class Pinopsida; order Pinales; family Pinaceae; genus Picea; species Picea mariana. The sequence continues at coordinate 15,120 of JASDQU011175681.1, forward strand.
AGTTGACTGTGGTGCATCCGGAAGAATGTGGTATAACATCCCAGACTGAGCGTATATAAGATCTAACTACTGGGCTTTGAAGTTCGCTTCTTCCTCAGTGGTAACTCTGGATGTAGAAACATCCTTCTAGATAGGAGGCTGCAAATACATAAGGAACCATTCTAAAAGAAAGGCTATGGGTATGGAGGTCTTAATCAACCTCTTCTGTCTACGCCACTCTTGGATATGATCTGAGATATGAGTGGCTTGTCCTGGCGTAAATTCGACAGAAGTTCTAGGACAACATGGCAACAAACTGGCAATTGGAAGTGGTTAAGGAAGAATAACACCATATGAATAAAGGTCCCATATGACCCCCTAGGTAGCTCGATATACCATTTCACAGCGATCCCAAGGAGGGTGCATTGAAACAATATTAACCAAATGGAATTGTCATTAAGGGAATTCGAGGAGCACCATAGGTGAAAGGTAGTGACGTGATCACCAGGATCCTCGCCATTCTTACCTTCAAATTTTGGAATGTTCGAAGGAATCTTGGTGGGGACAGTGTGCCATGTAGAATCATGAGACACATGGTCGTTCATCAACTTAGAAAATTCTGGTAGATTAAGCGTGGCTAAAAAATGGAGACGAGGTTGTGACATCTTGCCCCAAGCTCCCTGTAAAGATTATGCTTGAGGAACTGCAATCCAGCCAGGGTTCTGGTAAGAACCATGGCCCTGTCNAGGACAACATGGCAACAAACTGGCAATTGGAAGTGGTTAAGGAAGAATAACACCATATGAATAAAGGTCCCATATGACCCCCTAGGTAGCTCGATATACCATTTCACAGCGACCCCAATGAGGGTGCATTGAAACAATATTAACCAAATGGAATTGTCATTAAGGGAATTCGAGGAGCACCATAGGTGAAAGGTAGTGACGTGATCACCAGGATCCTCGCCATTCTTACCTTCAAATTTTGGAATGTTCGAAGGAATCTTGGTGGGGACAGTGTGCCATGTAGGATCATGAGACACATGGTCATTCATCAACTTAGAAAATTATGGTAGATTAAGCGTGGCTAAAAAATGGAGACGAGGTTGTGACATCTTGCCCCAAGCTCCCTGTAAAGATTATTCTTGAGGAACTGCAGTCCAGCCAGGGTTCTAGTAAGAACCATGGCCCTGTCCAGGATTGTAAGACCCTCCTCCAGGTTGATTCATAAAAGGTTGGTTGGGCATCATTTCAGTAGGAATGCTCTGATGGGGGTTATAAAAATTTCCCCCATCCGGATTGGATCCAGGTTTGGGGTTTCCCAAGGCATGAAACTGAACTCCTCCAGGTGTGAATCCAAAGGATAGAGGTGGATTCGTCATGCTAAACATGTTGGTCGGAATTGACACTGAGGAGATAAGGGTATAAGACAAAACTTGAGCATAAGCTTGTCTGCCAGGTTGGTTTCTCCACCCAGAAGCAAGAGGATTAGACCCGTGGTTAAAATAAGGAACACCTCCCACATTAGGAGTTGTTTGAGGGATGCAAGAACCACCAAATGAGAAAGGAGTATAAGGAGGTGCAGTGCCCCCAAGTCCAATGATGGCATTAGGGCCAACACCTAGGATGGTGTTCGAAAACTACAAAGTAAAATTCAACATACCATAGGAAAAAGGACTGGAGGCCGTAGGGATGGACTGAACATTATAGCCTGGTCAGTGACCAAGAGACCCAAAGGGGTTTGAGGCAAGAGATTGAAAATTTAATATAGGACGGGAAATAATAATGATAGGTGCCTCCGACACTACAACCGTTGTGGTTGGAGGAGTCGAACGGGTGCCATTAACTATACTAGGTGTGGGAGTCAAAAGGCTCCCAGTGTTCTGAAGACTAGGTTCAATACTCATCCTTGTAGAATCAAAAGTCTGAATAGTGGAGGTGTGTGTACCACGTCTAATAACTCTACGCCTTTTAGAAGGCAAAGACTCGAAATCCAGTGGTAACTGTAACAAGTCACAGGACCGGCAGGGATGCTGGTCTGACTCCATGATGACTTAAGACTCTAAATACAAAAAATAAAACTTAAGGACAACTAGTAATCAAAGAGCACATCAAAAATCAAACGACCGATATGCACACAAATGGGGTAAAGTGGCTGAAAGTGGCCTCCCTCCCTAAAGAAGGTATGTCTCACCCAAGACGGGCTTGAGACTCCCTGCTAAATATCAGAGGTAACAAAATCATTTATAAGGGCCCTCGTGGGCTTAACAACCAGTCGGTTAGATCCCCCCAGAGAGGTAATCCTCCATAAAGGTTGTGTGCTGTCTGACTCTTATCTGACCCAGGGTAGCTACATAATAACCCCTACAAGAAACCTATGTGGCACCTAAGTCAAGTAACGAAGAAAGCAATGTATAACCAATGCACATGTGAGAAGTCGTAAGTCAGGTCCATCGTATGGGCAGGGTAGAAAAGCCCGAAACCTTGAAAGTACTACCTCTCACGGAGGTAAAGGCACTAGCAAGATCCCCAGATAGGAATAGATCCCCCAAAAAATCTCTGAAGCTAAGAAGGTATCGGGGGGATATCCCTTCAACCAACCTCGTGCGACCTCGTGATTAATTCCGGTGTAAGTGAAGCCTCCTGATATTACCAATTATACAATGGATTTCTCCACTCCCTTTGTCAGACACATATGTTGATTTAATTGCCTTCGAGAAGTTTACTCACAAAATCCTATTCAAAGGCACTAAATCCTAAACTAGTTTGTGCACCCTAGAAAATAAAATCGTGACTAATCAATTTTAAATTATAACGTTAATTTTGATGTCCATGCTTACTCAAAAATGTATGGTAGTGAAACTCATGATGTTATGACTCAACAAGTAAAGTAAATATGAATACAATGCAAAGTCCTAACTTCAATTTTCAATGAATGATATGCTTCTTAAAACAAATGCAATTTTCAATTTGAACACTGCAATTCTGAAGTAAAAATGCAATCTTTCTTTACATGCACTAAGATAATGACAAAGACTCAAAAGATCAAAATTCCAAGCAATGCAAAATGCCTAATATTTTTGTATTTTCAATATAAGAAAAATGAAAATGTATGGAATGAGCATCAACTTGATATATAAAACTCTACTGTGTATAGAAAGAGATAACTCAAGCAAAATACCAAGGAGAAAAACATCCAACCTAATGTACAAGGACAATCAAAATGAAAAGGTGATGAGAAAGACTCCGCCCAAAAATTCAACCCCAGACAAGTTTCCTGTCATCCCACAGGCACTTAAAAGTCACTACTGAGACCCAAGAAGACTCAACAAACATCAAATCCCACCCAACAACCACTGAACCCATTAAAAAAGCACAAGAGGTTGATGTACACAACTGTTCAAGGAAACAAAGCGTATGTATGCAACTTGCAGAGAGACAACACACTTATATACGCGACTATCAAGCCAAAAACCGTGCATATGTTTCAAAATCAAAGCCAGGCAAGAGAGAAGGCTGAAAAACTTAGACCCAGTGTGAACAAAGGCTGCTAAGCAATGATATGACAAGAAACACAATAGGAATGAGAGAAATCTAAGGAGAAAAGTACTCCAAACCCTAAGAAAGAAGATTCACTCCCTAGTATGGTCTCCAATTATTTTACGAGGAAAATCTCTCTATGGCTAGGGTAAACCACAACATATGGAAATGACTGTAGAAATCAACTCTATTCTCAAGTATGCTATGTAAACAAATATGATAGCAAGTCAAGATAAAAGGCCTACCTCATCCATATGTTCTATGGAGTCCACCGTTGAGCACTTGACCGAAAGCAATATACCTGTAACTAGTTCTCAACAACCAAACAAAGAAAGCATATGGGTGATAATAAATGATGTTAGCACATTAAATAGAATAATACAATGGAAAATACACCCATGGAATAATAATTCAAATATTTGCAAGATATCAATTGGATGAGGAAAGAGTATTTCTATTAATATATGATAAACAAAAGTGAAAATGTTACAGACTTCCATGTCGACACGGTTCGGAACCGAGAAACCAAGTCCCTTCTAGCTGGGCCTCCAACACTTCAATCCTCCACCAAAGGCAAGCTCATAGAAGAGAGACAATGAATTTCTCAATCAAATAAGGGAAGAGCTTGGGGGCTGAACACTGTGTTCAGACTTAAAGGACAAAGGGATGCAGACTCAATATGAAGTAAATAATTTCTCCAGAGTAACTTTGCTCTCAAATTTGAATTCTTTCTCCTCTTTTCCATAGCTTGGAATTGGCCCATTTATAGCCTTCAAATGGAACTGAAGGGCCGAGTCATAATGTTTCCAGTATATGTAAGGCCAAAGATCATAGATCTCCTGTCGTGACATGGAAAGCCAACACCATTTTTCATTTTTGGGCTCAAATCCCGATGTATGCAGGCTGTAATGGTGCAACCTGCATATACGCATGCTGTATAGTAGGCAATGTGTACAAGTGGAAAAAAATGTATTTTCAGCTATGGGATTTGCAAAAAGGGTTGACAAGTCTGCATAGGGAAATGGAAAAAGGCCTTCTGTGCAACATTGCATAGGGTGAGGCAAATCTTTCTATAACATACTTCATTTCCTTACTAAAATTCTATACCTAGAGGTATTGTCTTCAGAGGAGCTCGAGGCATGAGGAGCGACCTCCGGGATAGGCTCTTCAAGGTGTACATATCTTCGAACTCTATTGCTATTTTCCCAGGTTGTTGGTTTTCAACTAAAACCCTAGGTTCTACTAACCTCTTAGCCCTTTTTGAGTAAGTTTTTTGTGCAAAAGGGAAAGGGTGCTTACCTCCACCTAATATGTGAGAAGACCTCGCATCTGTTTGTTGACTAGATGATGTAGCTTTTACAGGCTCGTATGGAGTCTTTAAGCATGCTGCTCGTTTACCTTTATTTGCCGTGGAATATTGATCGACATTAGATGGATTTTATTGATCAAGCTTAACAATATTTCCATGTGATTGAGAAGCAAAAGAATGCTCTTCCTTCTCAAACCCTGACTGGATCAATAACTGATCCCAAGTCTTCTACAACTTCCCTAGTTCGACCTTAACAAGAAATTTAATCAACCCCTAATGAAAAATTCCATGAGGAGGGGTCTTGGGGTTCGATTGAACCCTCATAGCCATCTTGTTTAGATCCCTTAAGAAATAATATGGTAAATTTATCCTCTTAATCCCTTCTATATGAAGAAGAAATCGAATATGGAATAGGAATACAATAGAATAACACCCCTCGCATGTGATGAATCTCTTAAGAATGTGCAAGGATTCCATCCACTCATCAACAATCCAATCCTTGGGGATGCCCTTGGCCCAATTGGGGTCTCTATGTTCAAGATTTAAAAACCAATTGACATCTCCTCCTATAATCAATTTATTTTTAAACCACCTTTCGCCATCAGTGGCGAGGTTGCAAGCAACTTATATAGATTCTTTAGTAACTTGCATAACCAAGTTTGTGATTTAGGCCCACTGTCCATTGAAACTCTCAACAAACTCCCTGGCTGTAGCGTAATGATGACCATCCATCTTGGTACAGAAAAGGTACCACCCTGCTCAATTGAAAATAATTTGACTATCTTCATAAGCCTTCATGACCTTAGGCCCTTGAGGATCTTTTTGATTCACATGTCCACCTTTACCCATCTACACGGTCACAACCTGAAGAATAGATTCTTGGCTATAGAGAAGAGATCTGTCTACTGTGTAATGAGAATAAAAGGAGATTTGCTAGCTCTACAGGAACCAATTCAAATAAACTAGCTGCTATAGTTAATGAACAATGCAACAGTTTTGAAAACACATTTAATAAGAAAACTAATCCGTGTGACCTTATGGAGAAACGACAGGTACAAATGACGATACACCCATATTGCATGCTATGGATGACGATGAGTAATTTGCTAACTGTTTTTTCATACTCATGAGCTTGTAGTACAATCCATATCTTCCACGACTCACCAAAGTGCTTAAAATGATCATGGCCAGGGACCTGTGGAAGTTCCTGTAGCGCTCGACCAGATTTTTCTTTTTCTCTCTTGAGTGGATTAGACTTTGAATCTGCAACTCATGAAGTTAAATAATCACTATGCATAAATGTTGACATGACTAATGGCTCAAATGAAAATATTTGAAGCCATTTGATGTCATCAAGTAATCATTTAAACATGTGTCTAATTCCCTATGTCCCCTTCTCAAAAAATTAATTTCATCTCATTCATTCACTCTATCATTCTCTAAAACATCTTAAGGTGAGATATTAAACCTTTGACAACAAAATACTAAATATTTTATAACTTATACAAAATTTGAAATAACAAGTATGAATGAATTGAGGGATAAAACAAAGTAGAACATAGTAGGTGTTAACAATGGCTCCATGGGGGATGGAGTTTTGCCTGTGAAACTCCAAGAACTTTGAGTAGAACTATGCCTTCTAATACTTTGAGCTTCAGATCATGCTTATTTGTAAACTGTGTTGTTCTAGTTCCCGATCTCTGAACAAACTTTATTCAAAAATGTATCAAACTGTAAACAAAATAGAAACCATTTCGAAAGCAACATTGCTCCATTGGTCTATGGAGTCTTTATTTCCTAACTACCACACCACACTGATATGTACAATGAATTTTGGGGCACCAATGGCCTTAGTAAAGAATTTCTTCAGAAAATGCGCATTTACTAGGCCACCAAAAACCTCTTCAGCTTCCAAATTCTGCAATAGGAAAGTGTTGTTATCCAAAATGTTTTCCACCCTGAATGGACCTGTCCATAGGCTATCAAACTTCCCATAATGATCTTCCCTGCGAGCATCCCATTTCAAAACCAAATCACCAGGTACCAGCTGCTCTGTTTTTGACTTTTTGTCAAAAATTGTTCTTAATCATTTGTTGATGCTGATGTGCCTTCTCTAGAAGTTTCTCCCTCGCTTGATGTAATTCCACAACATGATAGATCCTTTTGATAACATCATTCAGTTCAGCCTCAATTTCTTGCAGATACTTCACAAATGGAACAAGAAGTTGTATAGGAAAAACAACTTCCATCCCATATACTAATTGAAACAGTGAAGTTCCAATTGCTATTTTGGTGCTTACTCGGTAAGCCCACAAGGCATATTTTAACTTTGCATCCCAATCCCTCTTGTTGTCCTCCAAAAGTTTCTTAATAATACTGACCATAATTTTATTGGAAGATTCTGCTAGACCATTACCCCGTGGATAATAAGTAGTGGAATGTCTCAGCTTGATACCATAGTTTTCACAAAATTTAGTCAGATTAGCAGACTTAAAGGCTGCAACATTATATGTGATGATCGTATCAGGACAACCAAACCTGGATAAAATATTTTCTTCTAGAAAATCCATGATCACTTTATCAGTTTCCCTCCTTGTAGGTATAACTTCTATCCATTTTGTGAAGTAACCTGTCGCTGTTAGAATCCATCTATGTTGGCCACTATATGGAGGATGGATTTCACCAATGAAATCTAATTCCCACTGCTGGAAAGGTGCAACCACTTTTACATGATTGAGAGGTAAGGACTTGAGCTTTTTATTTCCTTCAAACCTTTAACATTTTTTACATATCTTTACTTTGATACTGACATCAACAAATAGACTAGGCCAATAATACCCAACCCTGAGTATTTTGTATGCAGTGGTCTTCCAGAAGTGATGTCCTCCACACACTCCTTCATGAAACCGGGTCATGAAATTTTCAACTTCTTGTTTATCAAGGCATCTCAATAAGAATCCAGTAGGGTCCCTCCAAAATAAAATCTGACTATTAACACAATACTTGACATCTTTGAGTTTTAAGGATCTTACTTTGGATTTATCCATTCTTGGAGGAGCTTGGAAATTTTGCAGAAAATAGAGGATATCTTTATACCATTCAGATTCAACAATATTTTCATCTACTTAAGGGTTTCTATCTTGAGGATGTGAGTTTCCTGAATTGTTATAGATGTAATCGACTCCCAAAAATTTGCAATTAGAGTCAGCTAATAGCTTAGCTAACCCCTGACCTTTGACTAACTTAGTAGGCCTGATGTCCAAATCATACTCAAGCAACTTAGCTATCCATTTTCTCCTCTTTCCATCAATGTCTCGCTGAGTCAATAATATTTAATAGCGCTGGATGGTACATAGGCAATAACTTTGGAGTGTAACACATAAATTTTGAAAGATTTCAGTGCTTTAACCAAGGAAAAACCCTTTTTCTCCATGATGTCGTATTTTATATTGGATTACTGAGAGGGGGGGTGAATCAGTAATAGAGAAATTTAATCATTTTTCACCATAAAGTGCTAGTGTTATATTAATGTAGCATTATCATCCAATAGTTGCAGAGTAAATAAACAATGAACAAATGAAAAATCACACACATACACAATACACCAGTGTTTTACGTGGAAACCCAAAGTGGGAGAAAACCATATAATGCTTTTTATTATATGTCTTTAAGAATTACATTCATTGGAAGCACCAACTTCCTTTGTTTTCCAGCTGCAACTAGAAGGAGGCTCCAACCCCCTAATTTCTTAGGCTACAACCTGAGGGAAGCTCCAACTCCCCAATTCTCTGGCTACAACTAGAAGGAGGCTACAACCCCCTATGTTCTCTGGCTACAATCGAAAGGTGGCTACAACCACCTGTCCTTTCCCCGTATAACCTCCCTAACGTATAAGTAGAATGATGGAACCATTGTCACACTATCACTGTGCGATATACTGCTGTAAACCTATACCAATCAACCTGCACCAAACAACCTCTACCAATAACCTGAACCATGCATACACCATGCATCAACTTGTACCTCAACCTGTAATCAACCTGTACCATAAAAAAGTGCATCAACCATGCACCAACCTTTACCAAACAACATGTAATCAACATGTACCATAAACAAGTGCATCAACCATGCACCAACCTGTACCAAACAACCTGTAATCAACTTGTACCATAAACAAGTGAATCAATCATGCACCAACCTATACCTCAACCTGCAAACCTTCCTTAACTTTAACAACAAGAGACTAGCATTTTGATCAAACTTTACTTTAGTCTCACATGACTAGTTTTGGATTAGTCAACAACCCTAACTTGAAATAATCATAACTATGTACCTGTAATGAATAAAGATTTGAAAATAGTGCACAATTTTCGTCAGTTTGTTTTATGCAATTCATCCAGGTGTCACTACTTGGAACCTCTCAGAAAAAGAGTTATAGAAAAAATGACATACCTTGTTGAATTCTGGCTTATTCTAGAGAGCGAACTTGTAGAGCATGCTTCGCACCAAATATTTGTTGTATGGATTTGAAATTGTACATAAAATACTACAGACTATACTCTAACCAACAAATTTGGTCTTACTGAATTTCGATCCGTTATGAAGAAGTTATGACGTTTTTACCCGAAACACCTATTTTAGACTAGTTTCAGGACTAGTCACAAACCCTATTTTCCATGGAGTGTAACTCCAAAAATAAAACAACCCACAAGCTAAAATTCGTACTAGAGCTACTTGGATATGTTTCCTCAATGACCTCCCAATTTCATGGTCTGAATCATTCTAGAAAAAAATTTATTGTGAAAATGGTGAGATGACCTGTAAATAACATACCTTAGAAAGCATCATCAAAAGAATTTATCCTACCTTGAATTTCAGCCTTCTTTACTTCACCTTCCCTCTGAAATTCGGCTTAGATATCCTTTGGTTACCTCAGTCACCTGTAGATATTCAATATGCTCAAGTGTGATCAAAATGAGAGAGCCTTGCCTCTTATTTATACTCTCCAAGTAGCTTCCTTAGTAACATATTCTAGGTCACTTTGCCCACATAGCCACTTTGTCCACATAGTCACCTATGTCCAACATGGCCCAATTTGCCACTTGACCATGTATCCAATAGCCAGTTGACCACTTAACTCATTTTCCTCATTTTAGGGTTAACCTTCTTATAACCACTTTCCATAATTAGAAAGTTCTCCATTTACTTTATTATTTAAATAAGCCTCCTTGACTTTGTCACTTCACTTTTTTATTTGAATAATCCTCTTTGACTTTGTCACTTCACTTTATTATTTAAATAATCCTCTTTGACTTTTTCACTTCACTTTATTATTTAAATAATCCTCTTTGACTTTGTCACTTCACTTTATTATTTAAATAATCCTCTTTGACTTTGTCACTTCAATTTATTATTTAAATAATCTCTTCTTTGCAAGCACTTTGACTACTTTGACCTTTTGGGGCTTCTAGATGACTCATGAGGGTTCTCCAACTTCACATGGCCTTAACTCTCTAACCATGAGGAGTTATGTGACATTCCATATACCACCATAAATGGCATGACATGTACTATCCATCTAGAATAGTCTTACCTGCAAATATATCAAAACTCATACCATTATACATCAAACAAACTTGGGTCCATTACCCAAACCTTTTTGCTACCCGAATTCTCTACTAGACTTTCTTCAAGGGTTGACATTAATGAAAACCAACCCANCACTTTCCATAATTAGAAAGTTCTCCATTTACTTTATTATTTAAATAATCCTCCTTGACTTTGTCACTTCACTTTTTTATTTGAATAATCCTCTTTGACTTTGTCACTTCACTTTATTATTTAAATAATCCTCTTTGACTTTTTCACTTCACTTTATTATTTAAATAATCCTCTTTGACTTTGTCACTTCACTTTATTACTTAAATAATCCTCTTTGACTTTGTCACTTCAATTTATTATTTAAATAATCTCTTCTTTGCAAGCACTTTGACTACTTTGACCTTTTGGGGCTTCTAGATGACTCATGAGGGTTCTCCAACTTCACATGGCCATAACTCTCTAACCATGAGGAGTTATGTGACATTCCATATACCACCAGAAATGGCATGACATGTACTATCCATCTAGAATAGTCTTACCTGCAAATATATCAAAACTCATACCATTATACATCAAACAAACTTGGGTCCATTACCCAAACCTTTTTGCTACCCGAATTCTCTACTAGAATTTCTTCAAGGGTTGACATTAATGAAAACCAACCCAATTAATCAAAATTTTAACTTAGCATCCCGAAGTGCCCTGCTAAAGAAAGCAACAATTTGCTCGAAACCTTCAATTTTTTTTTGTAATAAAGAAGCTGCTAAAGTGTCATGAGATGCAAAAGAAAAAATCAGGAAATCTTTTTCAAAATCTGGACTGATAAGAATATGAGCTTCTGAAATAGCTTGTTTAATAGTTTGAAAAGAATCTTTAGCCTATGTCTTCCACTTGATCTCACTACCCATTTTCAACATGCCAGTTATGTGTTTGACCAATTCAACAAAGTTAGGAATAAAACTTCTAAGAAAGTTTATCTTCCCAAGAAAAGACTGAATCTCTTTCTTAGTTCTAGGAATGGAAAGCCTTTGAATAGCTATCACTTGTTGACGGGCGAAACTGTCCGTCCGTCAATTGAGAGAGTGGAACCGGTCCAGGGTTGTCTAAATAACCCAAGCCGTTTGGAATGAACCACCCTGACGGGTTTAACGGCTCC
>JASDQU011175682.1:0-26830 GCA_032191745.1 Picea mariana
GAGACTCATGCATCATGTATACCATGCCCTATGTCAACGGTAGGTTAGATGCTATTTTACGAAGTTAAAAATTTATTATTATGATTAAAATTCCGAAGTGATGCATCATCGTACTTTCGTTGTGGATTCCATGGAAATGTATATATGGAATAGTTTTTAGTTTTTAATATGAAATATCAATGTAGATAGTTGCATTGTTTATACACTAGCACAGTCACATAATTTACGATTGATAAATGTTGAAAGGCTATAATAGCTAAAGGAAGAGGGGATCAGGAACAATAAAGAGGGATTTCTCTGTAGCTCCTCTAAAACATCAATTTTCTTGGAATGATCAGCATCCGGATATAAGTAATGGGCATTATTATTACCGACATTGTTGTGTTCATGAGATTGTAGGGTTGGGACCAATGTGCTCTGATTGTACGAACAAGAGGTGGCAGAATCAGTGCCACATAATGTAACATCGTTGTCTCCACCAGACGAGGTGCCTAGGGCTATTTAGTCCTAAACTGGTGCCAATATTGTACTTAAATAACTATTGGATTTCTTTTTCATTCAGGATCGGAGCATTTTTTCCCATTGACAAATTATTAATATTAAAACACTGTTATGTTAGTTCCCTCACATTTTATATCTTTCAACTTCAGAATGTAATTAGACCATAGGTGGGTGATTTACCGCTGACAGGCCCTTACACACCATCACAAAATTATCGATTCTCACCCGATAAGACCTTTCAGGACCTTTATCCATTTATCCATCTATAGGGTGGCACTTGGTGATAGCGTAATAGATGAATGAGTGATTCCCAACCCCTGAGTTATAGGTCGGGGCTGGGCCAGGTAGAGGAATGCCTTTCTATGGCTTTGGCCTCCAACTTTATATTTCTAGAAACCCAAGAAGACGAAGACGGAGAAGACACAGAGGCGGAAGAGGAAGAAGACGGAAAACTGAGGAAATCTGTGATAGCATGGAAACGTGGACTGCCTATGTGATACCTGTAATCCCTAAAAATGAAGTTGAAGTAGTTCCCGCTAATAATCCAAACGTGGTAATCCCAAAGGTTAATCATTTGAACGTGGAAATCATATGGTGCTACAGTATTTTCTTAATATGATTAGGTAAATGTTAAAAAGTAAACAGGTTAACGAATGCATTCAAAAATACAAGGAAGTTATGAAGAACATATCACATTCATTGATTTGGGAGTACGACTAAGAAATATGCCAACGTCTTCAATTGTTAGTCCTCAGATTAGAATTTTAGATTAAAAGGTGATTAATTGTGCCCATCTCCAATAGGTATACGCCTTTCAGCCTAGATATAATTATAGTGTTCTTTTAATTGAGATATGGGTTTAAGGTTAGATATTACTAAAAAGTATATGATTTTATTATAGTGTTTTTTTAAGTTAGATATGGGTTTAAGGTTCCATACTACTCAAAAGCACATGATTCCATTGGAGATAACACCAACATAGTTCCATCTTAACTACGGTTCTACAAAGTGTCGAGAAGGGATCAAATCTCTCGATGTGCAAACCCTTTCTCCTTAACCCGTTTTAGAGTGCAAAAGGCAAGGTTTGCACCTCGAGATATTTGATCCCTATCAACGCTTCGTAGAACCGTAGTTAATATGAGTCTATGTGGGTTACAGTCGTGACCAACACAGCCGTGTCCAAATTTTTCAGATTGTCCCTATTGTGTATATATGTTTTCTTTAAATGACATTTAATAAGTATAATCTATGATGTTGTATATATTTCAATATGATAATTAAAAATATCACAAAAAAAACACTTAATGAAATTTACATCATTATCAAGTTGAATAGTAACAAAGTGATAAAATGAAAATATTGAATAACATATATATTACATTATATCATTAAGAAGTTAACAAAGCAACAATGTTGAATGATAAAAAAAGGTGAATAATAACAAAGTAATATGATGAACATATAGTTTAACATATATTTGAAGATATTGAATAACATATATATTACATAGATATTGATCTCAATCTCTCTTCTTCTTCTTTTCTCTTAGATATACCTCCACACTTTCCCATTTTTTCATATCGATCAATGAAAATGGAGGTTGAAATCGAAGACCATCTAGAGCTTAACTCGAAATATGAAAGTAAAAGTGAAACCTTGTTGCTCTGTCTTCCCAATATTAATAGTTGCTTTCTCTAATGTTAATCCCTGGGACTTATGGATTGTTAATCCCCAAGCAAGTCTCATTGGAATTTGTCTTTCTTTTCCTCTTTCAATTGGTGTAATAGGGACAGTTTGAGGGAATGCCTCATCCCATGGAACCCCCACATAATTATCAAATCTAACTAAAATATATGTGGGAGGTTCAAGAGGGGATATTCCAGGATTATACATAATCTGTTCAACAACCCCAAGGGCACCATTGACAAGTCCTGCATTGGTCCATAAGTTATAAGTAAGCACCACTCGAGCTCCAACAACAAATAAGCAACTCAGTGTCCAATTTGTCGTCATCAACTTCAATCAGATAGTTACTACTTAATTTTGTAGCAACACTACGTGCAACCGGGAGATTCAATGATCTCAAACAACACTTATTGTGATTATGGACATCATCATTTGTTGCAAACAAATGTATTTCCTTATCAAATAACTCCTTTGTGAAAGCATCCATTTTTCTATCTATACATGTCATTAGTAATTGCCAGTCTTCTAAAGTAAGATTTGAATCTCTGACATTCATTAGAAGATGTCGAAAACATTTATGATCATTGCTTTGTCCATCTTGCCTAAACATAGTATCAAGAGTCACAACTTTTGTGAATGATCTCCATAATTCTTTCACAGGACCATCACATGCATAAGCAAGTTTAGCCATAACAGGAGGTAGTTGTCCCAAGTCACCAACTAATATAACTGACCTCCCTCCAAAGAAAACAGTTGAATGTTCTGGAAAAGGTTGTCAAAGTTGAGCATCAATACTTTTTAATAAAAAAATTCCCTATAAAAATCATCTCATCAATAAGGATGTATTTAGCGTGTTTGATCTCCTCCTGCAAGGCAATCAAATGCGGCCCTTGTAAATCACTCATGTCCCTTACAGGTATATGAAGTGCAGATTTTATTTTTGATGCAGATATGTTGAATGTTGCAACACTGATAGGAGCCAAAAGAAGTAAGGGGCTCTTATTAGGAAGTGAATCAATTTCCATGGCATGTTTAATAGAACCAATTAAATAGGACTTTCCAGTATTGACAATTCCTTGAATAATCATATGTAAAGGTTCTCTTCGACCACCTCCTCTATAATGTTCAAGGATTGTATTATATGTTATTCTTTGTTTCCCCCCCAAACTCTCAAATGAATAAGCAATTTCACGTTTTGTAGTAACAATTGCATTTTCTTGTCGCTTTTGGGATATGAAATTCATTGCACGATTTGATGTGTCTTCATCCACAAAGTTAGAACTCCAATTTTCCATAATATTTATATCCTTGAATCCAATCATGTCAAATTCATTGGCATTTATAAACTTATTCTTATATATCCATGAAATTATCTCCCATTCATGCTCTCTAGAATCTTTCTGCAAATCTGAAAAAAAAATCATCTTCATCTTCATATTCATGTGGATCCTCAAGAGGTATTGGATTACGATCAACATGCCAAGGGTTGTAACAAAAGTTCTCCCAATTTTGTATGATTTCATTAGTTGACTGATGTCCAAATTTTGTATGATTTCATTAGTCATGGAACGACTTGTACAATACCAACTCAGACCAAAAAAACTCCACAAACTTATCATTTCCGCGAGCAGGAACCAAGATAAATTTAGGAAACACTCGAAGAATCACTGCATTATTTCATGGCAACCATTTCTCATCATGTCAACGTTTTTCATATGACAAAGATCTTGCAACTTCTAACAATGGAAGGTGCTCCATATTCTCAGGTATCTTAGTATATGCATCAATAAGAGAATTATCATTGTCCTTATTATATGTATTAGCTTGCACTTTTTTTAAAACTTTCATCCCAACATTTATAACCACAAATCGACGACTGCATTCACAAAGAGGAAGTTCCAAAAGCATGTGACATGTTTCTTGTTCTCTTATGTCCCTGCCAACAGTGATCTCACACAACAAAGTCCTATATACACGTGTTGTTGGTTCATTTGGATTTTGAACAGAAGAAATACTGATCCGTAGGATCTTTTAAATGACTATAGTTGAGTTTTAATTTTGCATGCGTTAATTAACCATTTGAGAAACTTAGTGAAAGAATGAGGAAAGAAGAAGAATTATAACAGGCATATACACATTTGCAGATCTGAAACGAAAGAATAAACAGCAAACCATAACATGCAGATTGATAACGGAGTTCGGCACAACTTTTGCCTACGTCTCCGGGCCTTTGTCTCTGTGGGGGAGGCTTTTTTATTTCTTTTCAAATGCTCAAAAGTACATCACTGCAATGCCAAATGGCTACAAGACTAATCTGGTCATGTTCGTCTAGATCTCAAAAACCCTGCAAAGAAAACGACACTCAAAACGGACATCCGGAGCTCCCAGAAATGATTCGACAACGTCTCCTCCTCAAAAGCTTCTCTACATCAAAATGACTTTGGCTTGGATTTTCTCTAGCATAACTCTTCTCTGAATGCTCTCTCATGGCCTCAAACAGGCTTGGTTTATATAGCCTTGAAGTTGGTTGCTCATCTCCAACTTCCTCCAAGAATTTGGGCTCCAAAAATGCCCAATATCCCCCAAAAATGGAGAGAATCAGCTAAAAATAGGCTATTTAACAATAAAAAAACTAAACTATGGCATAAAACCCAAATTTGGATTAATTCGGGTGCTAGCCCCCGAGCCCTGGGTGCGCGCCCCCTCTGGCATGGTCGTATGGACTCCACATGGCCACGCGCCACGCGCTGGCTCCTTTGTTTACGCCCTAGTCCTCGGTCTTGTGGCGCAATCATATGGCCACGGGTTCAACAGACTTAACCTCCCGCGCGCGCAAAATGGATCAGCTCCCGATCCCATGGGATCCGCCCGGAATCGTGGGCTAATCCCTTATCCATAACTGTCCCGCCAAAATGTGTCATGCTCCCGGTCGTGTGGTGTGCATAGAACCTGTGGTGTTAACGCCGAGGGCTGGGGATAAGCCCCGACCCTTTCCCCCACCGCATAACCTTTGAACCAAAATTAAATATTATTTCGACCGTTTTGTAAACAAGAACCATCGGCGGGGCAGGTGGCTAGCCCAGCCCTACCAGTCCACAACCAGAGGGAGGTCGCTGGTTCGACTCCCGTGCACGCCATAACCATTTTACACACAACTCATAAACCAATCACGGGGTGCCACGTGGCAGCCCACGACTGGGCCATGTGGCACCCTACCAACCAACCAAAACATGACACATGTCAACTGCTGATACGTCCACGTGACTGCCACCTGTCAGAAGCTGTACTGCCACGTCAACCTGCCGTACTGCCACCTGTCAATCTGCGTGTCTGCCCTGTCAGCCTGCCATATCAGCTGCTGACGTCATCCATTCCACGTGTCACCCTTTCAGTGGTGACACGTGTCACCTTCGGATAGGTCCAGCTATACACCCATACGTCCAAATCTGCCTGACACGTGTCGCCTTCTGGAGTTGCCACGTGTCGCCTTCTGGGATTGCCACGTCAGCTGTACGGACCGTACGGTCTGCACAGTCAGCATGACACGTGGACTGTACGGATTGTACAGTCATCCCCCTTTTTTGCCTGTTTGACTTTTCAGACAGAACGTGATATCTTCTCCATACAGAGCTCGTTTGACAAAGTAAATATACCGCCGGAATCAGGAAGATGAGACAGACGCAATGACATTGGTTTTGTCGCATTCCGAGCACTTTCATTTTTGAGCATTTTTCAAGCCCTGTCAGGCTTTTGGATCCGATTTCGGATCAAATACACATCAACATATCATGAAAAGTCTTCGATCCCTTTTTCATATTTTGTTGCATATTTTTCTATGTAATTAATGACCACATGCTTAGAAAGAACAAGTTTCCAATCTATATTTTTCCTCCACATCATCAAATTTTTACGCTTGTGTGTATTTAATCTATCATCATTTCTCCTAGGTTCATACTTTTTTTCTCCATTCTCATCAACATAAAGCTTCAACATTCGACATAGCTCACATGGTGCCTTATATCGACACACCAATTTTCTGTTGAAATTTTGGTATTCTCGTTTAACCATAGATAATGTCACATCATTGTCACCCAACCATAGGAATTCACATATGCCACCCTCGAGCACACTAACCTTTACTTAGAATAATTCTGGAAAGCTTACTCCAAAACCAACAGATAAACCCTAGTTGCTAACTGCAACAACAATTCAAGATAAGTAGAGTGCTCCTTCTCCAATGGTAGCGCACAATAGAGAGAGTCTCCATATCCATATAATAAGTGCCATACACAATTGCAACAACTGCAATTGCACTACTCTCTCAACCTTGCGCCATACTTAGCAATAATATAATCAAGAGTTTCACCAAGAGAATCACTTGATAATGCTAGAGAGAGACCAAGACCAAGAGATGACCATCTGCCCTTATTCCTCTTTGCAGCTACAATTGCAGCTCTCCACAAGACTTGCGCTCTAACTGGGTATCCAAATGAGATAAAACTTCCTCTATTTATATTAATCTATCTAGTGACTTTTTTGGCTGGGCTGACCTGACTTTTTGGTAATTATATTTTCTATTTATATTTGTTCCCGTGGAGCCGACTTGTATTTCTGGAAGATAATATTCTAATATTATTTATTATGCTAGGCTGACTTGTCTTCTAGGATTTCCACACATCTATTTAATGGTTCACTTGCTTATGGAATATTCTATTCTAATTCATAGGTTACATGTGGAGGTTAATACCTCCCCCAACTACCAACACTCCCTCTTACCTATGGAGGTATTAACTAAGATGTTCTTCATGTAGTGGTCTCAAACACATCCATCCATCTCACATGGCATGGGAAAGACTCACATGGTCTTGCAGACCAGTCTATAGGTAGCATCATTATAGCCACACAGGCTATCATATGATCAAACAATTCAAGTATCACCATCATAGCCGCACATTATCCATCTAGCTGGAAAACACCTCCAACACTATTGGTTGGCCCGCCAACTAGTAACCTTCGATGCTACTGATCGACACTCTAACAGGGAATCATTTCCGACATTACAGGTCGGTATCTAGTTCACACATAACTAGCAACTCATCAGCTCACACAAAACCTGACTCAAAAATTTAGCACTCCCTCTTAACGAAGAAGGTATTCCTCTTGACATGTTCATCATCATTTCTTCTGTGCTTTTGCAAACCTCAGCCATTGTCTTGTTGAATTTCACAAATCCATACATCGTAATAAGTTTTACACTTTCACTGGAGTAGTGTACCAGCCTGCATTGGAGTAGCATACCAACCTGCGTTGGGGTAACATACCATCCCACATTGGAGAAAATACCAACCTGTGTCGGGGTAACATACCAGCCTGCGTTGGAGTAGCATACCAACCTACGTTGGGATAACATACCATCTTGCGTTGGAGTAGCATACCAACCTGCGCTAGGGTAACATACTAGCCTGTGTTGGAGTAGCATACCAACCTGCACTGGGGTAACATACCATCCTATGTTGGATTAGCATACCAACCTGTGCTGGGGTATCTCCCACTACTAGGGATCACATCATTTCCTGCTACTGGGGAATACATCAATTCTCACTACCAGAGAAAAACATTTGGACCACTACAAGCTTTTCCCTGACAGAGGCTTGGTCAACATATATGCTACATGTTCATTGGTAGCAATATAAGGGAGTAAGTGTCTCGTCATAGTCTTCTATCTTTTGCTGGGAGAATCCTCTGAACACAAATCAGGCTTTGTACATCTCTAGGCTATTTATTTGTGTAACACACCCGATTCCTTAATACTCTTTTAAGGGGTGGGGCATCATAAATTCATTTTTCCTTAACTAACTCATCTCGAATCATCTCTCCGGGATGCTTCATTCTCTTCTACTTGCCCGTAGCTTTCTAATGACTGCTACCGTATTCTAAACCGACCCTTGGTTTATATCTTACAGCTTCTCGAAGTTCTTCGGGAGTTCATTGGTTGAGGGCCACGTGACGCCCCAGTGGCTTCATCTCATTACTATCATCTCTTGTTTCCTACCTCTCGTACGAAAGGTCCATCTATCAACCAATCCGAAGACTGGATTAACCCTCGTCTGACACGCAGGCTAGCATGAAATTCAGAGTTCAGCATTGACGTCTCCTTGCTATCTACGCACGAGACCTCCCTAAGTCTCAAACTTTCGAAGTCCCAGAAGCTTGCCACGTGGTTTTGGCCTTCAGATCTTTTTGGTCTCTCTACAATGCTACATCCCAAATCCTCTGGAGTCCTGGTCACTTCACCAATGGCAGACACGTACCAGAAACTGACACGTAGGAGGGGTCAGGGTGACACGTGTTATGTTCCAATGGGCCTATAGGGTATGTGATACACACGAATTTGGGTGACACATGGCATGTCAAGCTGGGGTCCACGTCACTCTGGGTGATGTCATTGCACCACATCACCCCGGACTGACAACCTTCTAACATTCCTCATATCTCACGGTTGATATCCGTCCACATAGATTTATAGATCTATGGGTCTTGTTACCTCAGGGATTCGACGTTCGGGAGTTTTGCAATGCAAACTCCTCTTTTCTCCCGAAGTTCCCAATCTTTGAACTAAAGGGCTAGCACTGTAATGTCCCCGACCATCACCCCCACTGTCGGGAAACGCTACTATGCAGAACATACACTTATACACAATATGTATTAAATCAAATTAACACATTTAACATAGAGTTACTGCCATCATATAGACTTAAATAAAATTAATAGCAAATCATACATGCAACAAAATACATGAAAATATACAAGCATCACAGACATGCATTTTAATTTAAATTAAACACATAATGATACTTATATTTGAAACTGGAGTAACTCCACCAATTGCGTGCAAGCCTTCCACGAACCTCCCAGCCTTAGACCGTGCTTCTCATCACCCTCAGCAATAGGTCACCCCCAAGCTGGGACTAAGCTCCACCGGGCAAGGGAATCCTAGGCTAGGCAATGTCAACAAGAAGATACACAGTTTATGAGGATGTATTCTCTCCCGGAAGCCACTTATGCTCACTTCTCACAGACTCTCATTCCCCACATGACTGTCCCACCCCAGGAGTACACACCTTCACTGTCACACAGGACAGTCCTTTGGCTGCTAAACCTCCCTTGCCTTAGGCTTCAGCAACAGGCCGGACCATAATTCTCTGAGCTCTGTGGCAGCTACAAGACCCCTTCCAGGAGTTCTCACTTCCTCTGTGCACTCTCTCACCTGGAGAGAGTTGCTCACAGGCCTGACAACCTGCCTCTTCAACCACAACCACCTCCCTCACCTGGAGAGAGTGTTGCACATAGGCTTGGCAACCTGCTTCTCCAGATCCATTCCAGCACAAGGAGGACAACAATAAGGCTCAGCAAGGAAAAGATAACGACAACAATTCACACTCAATCAAGGGATTGCGTGGCCACAAAAACCCACATTTATGACGCCACACGACTCAGGTAATAAACAGGACAACAACCAAACTGGTTAAGGCACAAACTTAGATTTGCAGTGTGGATAAACCTAGGTTCACAAGACACATAGGTCATCCTTTCCCTCCCGACTATTTTCTCAGATGTACGTGGTTATGAAAATTTCAGATGCAGAGGCCACACCGTTCAAACAATGGATGGAAGAATGGAGGAGACCCCCAACACAGCTGATGCTTCTGCCTTTAACTGCATGTGCCTAGGTCACCACTTGTCTTCTTGGAGCTACATGCGCTCCCTTTTTCACATGATGCCTTTCCCAAGACTTAGGATAAAAACATCTTTGTCACATAGCTTTGGAATAATAATAAATTATTATTCTCAAGGACTTAAGACCCTAAGCTTAGCCCCTCTTTCCAAACTTTCAGCCCCCTTTCCCTTACCCACCTTGTTGAAGCTTAGTCCCCCATCACTCTTTCTTCGTGGTCATTTTACACACAAAGATGTTTAATCTTTATTAATGTTCTGCATAATTACATATAAAAAATAGGTTCTTGGCCTTTAACACTTAGGCTCTCCGACCTAATAAACACATAAGCCCACCAACTTATCAACAATCGGCTCACCAGCCTACAAAACATGATTACAATTCATAAACATGATTACAATTCATAATATAACTGGGGCACGTCCTTACGGTGTTACAATCCCCTCCCCTTATTTTTTCACTATCCTCAGTGCAACTCTTTACACAACATCAACAAGATTTTTAAAATCTTCAAAAAGATGCGGGTATTCTGCCTGCATAGCATCTTCATGCTCCCATGTTGCATCCTCAGGACCGTACCAGGTCCACTAGACCTTTACAAGCCCTATGGATCGATTCTGGAGTTGTTTTCATTTTTGGTCTAATATGCACACAGGATGCACTTGCAGGACACCTTCTTGCTCCACCTGAATCACATTCCAATCGATTACATGATTAGCATTAGGTATATATTTCTTAAGCAATGAAACATGAAACACATTATGTACAGTCATGGATGCAGGTAATGCAAGCATATATGCAACTGACCCAATCCTTTCTGGGATTTCAAATGGTCCACAAAATCTGGTTGCCAACTTGGCACAGTTTCCCAGCTTCAAGGAACTTCTGTTAGATTTCACTTTCAGAAAAATATGCTCTCCCACTTTAAACTCTCTGGGGTTCTGTTCTTATCAACATAAATTTTCTGCATGTCTTGGGCATGTTTCAAATTCTGCTTAATTTTTAGCATTTGTTCTTCCATTTCCTTGAGCAACTCTGGCCCAACTACTGCCCTATTAGCTGGATTATCCCAGCTTACTGGAGTATTTCACTTTCTGCCATAAAGTGCTTCAAATGGGCTCATCTTCAATGATTCTTCATACCCATTGTTGTAGGCGGATTCTACCAAGTGTAGGTAATCTTCCCATTTAAATGGTTTGTCTATCACATACATCCTTAGTATGTCTTCTATCACTCAATTCACCTGCTTTGTCTACCCATCAGACTCAGGATGATAGGTTGTGCTAAAGTTCAGATTCGTTCTGAACCCCTTGAATAACCCTTTCCAAAAATTTGAGGTAAATTTGAGGTCTCTATCAGACACAATTGTTTTGGGAATACCGTGCAATCTTGCTACTTCCCTCATAAAGATGTCGACAACATTTGTTTCCTTGTGAGTAGTCTTTAATGGAATGAAATGGACAACTTTCGTAAGCTTGTCCACCACCACCATGATTGAATCATGTTGCTTGCCGGTCCTGGGAAATCTTGTGATGAAATCCATTGTTACTACCTCCCACTTTCACTCAGGAATGGGTAAAGGTTGCAACAACCCTGCTGGGTGCCTATGCTCAGCTTTAATCTTCCGGCACCCCATACATCTAGCGATGTAATCTGCAATTTATTTCTTCATACCTGGCCAAAAGTAATGTCTCTTGACTTCTGCCACAGTTTTTTGATATCCAGGGTGCCCAACATAAGGTACGCTATGCATTTCTTTCAAAATCGCAAGTTTCAAATCCTGGACATTAGGTACATAAGCTCTATTTTTTTACAGGAGCGTTCCATCAGTTCCAAGCTTATAATATTCCACTCCTTGCAGCGTCTTACCTTGCTGTAGCTTCACTACCAATTTCCTGTACTGTAAGTCTGCACTTGCAGCTTCCAAAACTCTGCCCTTTATATCGGCTTGATACATGCTAATGGTCATAGCATGAAATTCATGCACTCTCCTATTGAGTGCATCAACCACTTTATTCTCCTTCCCTTTGATATGCTTGATATCAAAATCGTACTCACAAAGAAACTCCAACCACCTACTCTATCTAGCGTTCAAGGTTGGCTAATCACACAAGTACTTCTGACTGATATGGTCCATCCTCAGTTCGAACCTCCTTCCCATGAGGTAATGCCTCCATTTGCTTAGAGCGTGTACTATGGTTGCCAACTCCAAATCATGAGTTGAATAGTTCCTTTCATGCTCTTTCAACTTTCTGGATTCATAACAAATTATAAATCCCTTCTGACTGAGGACTCCTCCCAGTCTTTCTTTGCATGCATCTGTACACACTACAAAGTCTTCATTCGGATCTGCAATCCTCAGGATTGGAGCACTGGTTAACAGTTGCTTCAATTGCTAGAAGCTTCTCTCACATTCCTCTGTCCACTGAAATTTCTTTTCCTTCCTTTGCAAGGAAGTGATAGGGTGAGCTATCCTCGATAACCTTGCAATAAACCTTCTGTAATAGCCATCTAGACCCATAAAGGATATGACTTCTGTCACATTTTTAGGCACTGACCATTCTCTGATGGATTTTATCTTCTCAAGATCTACAACTATCCCGTCCTTTGAAATGATATGCCCCAAGTAATAGACCTGTTTTTGATAAAATGATCATTTGCTCAACTTGACATACAACTGGTGCTCTCTTAGCACTTGCAACACCATCCTGAGATGTTGTTCATGCTCTTCCTCCGACTTGGAATACACCAAGATGTCATCCAAAAATACTATGACAAACTTGTCCAGATAGTCTCTGAATACATCATTCATCAGGCACATAAAAACAACGGGTGCGTTCGACAACCCAGACAACACCATTGTGAATTGATAATGACCATAACTTGTTCTGAAGGTGGTCTTGCTGATGTATTCATATTTGATTCTTACCTGGTGATATCTTGACCTGAGATCTATCTTTGAAAATATCTTGGCATCCTTCAATTGATCAAAGAGATCATCGATCCTCGACAAAGGATACTTGTTCTTAACAGTCACTTTGTTCAACTATCTGAAATCGATGCACAATCTCATCGTCCCGTTCTTCTTCTTCATGAACAGGACCGAGGCACCCCAAGGTGACATGCTTGGGCATATATACCCCTTCCTAAGGAGCTCCTCAAGCTGCAATTGTAGTTCTTTCATCTCCGGCGTACTCATTCTGTAAGGCGATTTCGATACTGAAGCTAGTCCATGCATCAAGTTTACAAAAAATACAATATCTCTATTTAGGGGTAATCCAGATACCTCCTGGAATACATTTTCAAACTCTTTTAGTATCGCATGGTCTTTAATTTTTGAGACCTCATCCTTAGATGCTTCCTCCACATGGGCTGCAAATAATTGACAACCTTTCCTGTAGCACTTCTTCATCTACATTGTTGAGATTTATCTGATAGCAACAACTCTGGGAATTCTTTGGACTATTTTCCTATTTCCTTCATCATCCAGAAAAGTGAATGCCTTGTTACAATAGTCCAATATGGCACGGTGTTGGTCCAACCAGTCCATCCCAATTAGTCAGTCATAAGAACCTAAAGGTAGAATGTTCAATTCAGCCTTTGTGCTCAATCCATTCATGTCCACTGGATAAGACTTAACCAATTTCGTAACCCTTCTCTTGGTTTCTGTAGCAAGCTGCACTAACCAAGATTTCCCATGTTTGCTTCTCGAAAATTGCAAACTTTCCACCACTCTAGGATCTATATAGCTATGGTTATCCCCTGAATCAATTAAAATAGTAAAGGCATGGATGTTGATCATACCTTCCACTTTAATCATGTGCGAATGATATTCAACTTTCTTTTTGTCCAGGGATACGTAGATCCTTGGCATTTTACTGCCCATGTCTTCCACTGTTTCAGCTTTCTGAATATTATGGACAGTTCTCACTTTTTCATTTTTGTGGGGGCAATCTCTGTACCTATGTTTTCCTTGACAGCCCCAACACTGAATGGGCATCTGCCTTGGCCTTTGTTCCCCTACGTCATCCATTCTCGGTTCTCTAAACAATGGATGTCCTTGAGGATTGTTTCTGAAAAAGGGAGGTTTGTTTCCCTTCTACCTCTGCTCTTTCTTAAACTTCTTCTGGTCATCCCAAGCCTTCCGAAAGGTAGGATTTTCTCTTTGTTGTTCATATAAGCATTTCATTCTTCTTATCATTTCTTCCATAGTCTTAGGGCATCATACTGAATCTTGTCACCAATGGAAGGTGACAATCCACTTAGATACCTCTGAATATTGACAGTCTCATCCTTGATGAATGGAATATACTTCAGCAATTCCAAAAATCTTCGCTTGTATTCATCAATGGTCATGCTATCGAGCTTGAGTTCAAAGAACTCTTTCATCTTTCTGTCGTAATATCTTTTAGTCAACTATTTCTTCTCGAAATACCTCTTCAATTCTTTCCAAGTGATATCTTTCTCTCTAATGTGATGCACCTGCACAAGTTGATCCCACCACATGGATTCTTTTCCTTTCAGTTGATACATTGCAATTCTTCCTTCTGCATGAGAGGAATGATTCTGCAGTTGGAAATATTTCCTCATGCTAAGCAACCATGTTTCAACATCTTCCTCCTTCTTGTGTTCTCCATCAAACATAGGAGGATTAATCTTGTTCATTTCTTCCTTCAGTTCATCCACTCCAGATATCCTGTGCTTTCTGGTAGTATATGGGCTTGAAATACTGTGTGTCTCCTTATTGGAATGCTTTGGGGAGTGGCGATGATGCCTGATAATGCTTCTTAATCTTCTTTTCTTCTCAGGGGTCTTATGACTCCCTGTTTTGATCGAGTCTCTCTACTTGTCCAACTTATTTTCTATTCTCTCCAAACTCTTCATCAAATTTAATTTGAATTCTCTCTGTTTGTCCTTAGCTTTCATAAGCTTTCGGTTATCTACTCGGTGAGTTTGAGCATCTTTCTGCAATATTTCAATGATTTTCATCATGTTTGCTTCCTTATCTATCTCTTCTCCATGTCCACTGGAGTTTGATGCTTCAACTCCCAAATGGACATTCATTCCTTTTGCTTCATTCTCTGAACTAGAAGCATTTCGTTCTTCCATTTCTCTACACTCAGTGTCAATTTGTTGCGGTTCTGACACTCGTTTGACTCTGCAAACACAACATGCAGTCAACCATAATTTGTCAGGCCAACCATCTTCAACAAATCCCACAGAATTCATAAACCAAATTTGTTTTAAGAAATGTTCAGATTTCATGAATTTTTCGAGCTCTTCTCAGCTCTGTAAAAATTTCAGGCCTTAGCCCTTTTCTCTTAGTCCCCAACCCACGTGATCGCGGGTCGTGACCCCTCGCCTATCAAAAAGAGCGCTTCGCGACTTCGCGTTTTAGGTATTCAGCTGTGGGACAAACCCAATACTCTCGATTCTCGATTTTTCGAATCGTGAATCTCCTAGGTGCAAGCTCCTCCCACTAGGCCCCTTTGATTATGATGTTGGGCTATGACCTAGGCCCCAACTTCCAAGTGCTTCAGGACTTCGCGCTTCAGGAGGTTTCAAAGCACCACACAACAACTTCCCGAGTTCTGAACTAACAAACTCGCGATGTAAGGTGGATCAACAGTCCATGTCTACTCAGCATCCAACGACTGAACTCGCTATGGAACTTTAGGCATCGGAGCTCCGAGACTTTGGAACTTCAGAGCTTCGGGCCTCGGGTCATGGAAGCTTTCATGCTTGCTTCCTTCCAATCTTGCGACTCCCGAACTTCTGGCTTATCTATCCTTCGAGCCCACATAGTACAACTGTCACCGACTAAGGCGATGGCACGTGGTATGCCTAGCAAAGTCCACATCACCCCAGGTGATGTCATCCAACCCCACCACGTCTACTCTTTCACTTTGAAACTTCAGACTTCTGGAGTTTGTGCAACGAGACATCCCACTTCTCCCGACAACCAAACTCCCAAAATTACAATCTGCTCTTCTTCTTTATCCAACGTTCAAGCTATTTTCTCCAGATCTACAGTGTAGATATTCCTCGAGACTTCGGGGTTTCGGGTTTCGGACGTTTATGCCTCAGCGCACCCCACTTCTCCCAATTGTCGAACTTCGAAAGGCTTCCAGGATAATCTTCCTAGACCTTCTGTAGATCTGACGGTCGTAAATGACTCTCCTTTTTCCCAAACAGATACTACAGCTCCAACACCCCAAGTGTTGAGCTCTCTCTCTGTGGTCAAATACCACGCTGACTACGGTTTTATTCTACCGCTACTTCTCCTGAGCTTTGTAACATGGCCAAGTAACCCCTTGTCACTCAGAAACATTCTAAGGTTTGAAATTGGTTCCTTCGAACACCATTTCCACTCGAAACCTTGGTTCCAATGACCACTTATCCAACCCATCCAGGCTCAATGTTGAAACCATGGCTTTGATACCATATTGTAACGTCCCCGACCATCACCCCCACTGCCGGGAAACGCTACTACGTAGAACATACACTTATATATAATATGCATTAAATCAAATTAACACATTTAACATAGAGTTACTTCCATCATACAGACTTAAATATAATTAACAACAAATCATACATGGAGCGGAATACATGAAAATATACAAGCATCAAAGACATGCATTTTAATTGAAATTAAACACATAATGATACTTATCTTTGAAACTAAAGTAACTCCACCAACTGGATGCATGCCTTCCATGAACCTCCCAGCCTTAGACCACCTTGCTTATCACTCTCAGTAGTAGGTCACCCCCGAGCTGGGACTAAGCTCCACCGGGCAAGGGAATCCTAAGCTAGGCAAGGTTAATAGGAAGACACACAGTTTATGAGGATGGATTCTCTCCCAGGATCCACTTATTCCCACTGCCCACATACTCTCATTCCCCACATGTCTGTCCCACCCCAGGAGTATACACCTTCACTGTCACACAAGACAATCCTTTGGCTGCTAAAACTCCCTTGCCTTGGGCTTCAACAACAGGCTGAACCGGAATTCTCCGAGCTCTGTGGTAGCTACAGGACCCCTTCCAGGAGTTCTCACTTCCTCTGCACACTCTCTCACCTGGAGAGAGTCACTCACAGGCCTGACAACCTACCTCTTCAACCACAACCACCTCCATCACATGAAGAGAGTGTTGCACACAGGCCTAAAAAACTGCTTCTTCATCTCTGTTCTATCACAAGGGGGACAATGGTAAGGCTCATCAAGGAACATATGACAACAACAATTCAGACTCAGTCAAGAGACTGCGTGGCCAAAAAAACCCACATTTATGAAGCCACATGACTCAGGTTATACACAGGACAAGAACCCAAATGGTTAAGGCACAAACTTAGATTTGCAGTGTGGATAAACCTGGGTTCACAGGACACGCAGGTCAGCCTTTCCCTCTTGACTGGTTTCTCAGATGTACGTGGTTATGAAAAGATCAGACGCAGAGGCCACACCAGTCAGTCAGCGAATAGAAGAATGGAGGACGACTCCCAACACAGCTGACGCTTCCGGCTTTAACTGCATGCGCCCAGGTTGACACTTGTCTTCCTGGAGCTACATGCATTCCCTTTTGCACATGATGCCTTTCCCAGGACTTAGGATAAAAACATGTTTGTCACACAGCTTTGGAATAATAATAAATTATTATTCTCAAGGACTTAAGCCCCTAAGCTTAGCCCCTCTTTCCAACCTTTCAGCCCCCTGTCCCTTACCCACCTTGTGGAAGCTTAGTCCCCCATCACTCTTTCTTCGTGGTCAGTCTGCATGCAACGATTTTTAATCTTTATTAATTTTTTTCATAATTACATATTCAAAAACAGGCTCTTGGCCTTTAACACTTAGGCTCTCTGACCTAATAAACACATAGGCCCACCAGCTTATCAACACTCGACTCACCATCCTACAAAACATGATTACAATTCATAATATAACTAGGGCACGTCCTTGGGGTGTTACAAGCGCCACGCGTCCCCGATATATCGACGGCTGGGAAAGAACCCGAAATATCTCTCGATCTACAATTTTGGGTTTTTCGTGGCTCCGACCTTCAAGGTTTTGGATCTCGGTTTAGTTGGTAAGATAGGTTCACCTAACCACCTGGGGAACCACCTAACGTCGGTCAACCTTATGGGTAACCGCAACTCTCGGTCTCCTTCGGCTGGTTTATGACTATGAGGGTCGACAATACTTTGAAGTCCCGTACTTCTGGAGCTCTAAAGCCGGAAGGAATTAGCTCCCTTAGGCTTAGCCTAAGGTTCCTAGGTGTTGGTCATATGGGTTCTCCTGAACAGATCTCGTCCGTTCATCTTCCAGATGAGAGGGTCTTCCCTTTCAAGAATTAAATCTCACTATCCTTCATGAGCTTCATCATGAAACTGTTAAGGGTTTGGGAATGATATCTTAGTCGCACAACAAGGATTTTGAAGGGGATAGTCTCATTACACGGACATGGCCAGATTGACACAATACTTTCTATCTTAATTGTCCTACAGGTTTATGTCCTAAGGCACCTTGAAGGCTAAGTTGGGGCACATGAACAATTAATCAGAAGCATAAGTTCACAGGAAGACAAATGTATACACATAACTTAACCATTTCAATACAAAAACCATTTATAGATATATAAATACACACATGCATCCATTATTCCCAATTCAAAGAATGAAGCATGAAAACATTTATCAGAACCAGAAAGCGTGATGTGACTGTTGAAAGGGGTTCCCATTTCCACCCAACCATAGGCTCAGTCACTCCTAACGGATTTACCACTATCCACCCCCGAGCTATACCACGATGCTCTGAGATATAATCCTTTCTTTCAGCTCAACGACAATAGGTACAGAGGTTACTCTCCTCCTCCCGCAGGATCTTGGAAACGGTTTGCACAATACCAAGCAAGGAGGACCGCCTGAGTACTTCCTTAGTTACTTAGCAGCCTCATTTATCAGCTTGTATCATGACCCTGCTAGCCATTTCCTGCAGCCAGAACACGCTCATTTCTTAGTTCTTCCTTGAACCCGAGAGCTTAGTCTCTCGTCTCTGTACTCTTCACAGGTCTTCCTCTACCCACCACACCCTTCCTTTCTTTCCTTTCTTAGCAATATTGTGTGTGGCTTGAATTCCCAGTCCATGGTTAGGCCTGAAAGCCTTACAGATGGGTGCTTTGCCCCATCCCCTAATTAACTCTTGAGGAGGTCTTCCCACCTACCGACTTGATTGTAATTCATTCCTGGGTCAGAGGACTGTTATGGTCCTGAGAAATTAAATCTAGTAAGGTACTAGTTTGGTGGAGGTTAACGCAACCATTCCTTGTCCCTTTCACCATCTCTTTCCTAGCATTCGTGGTCTCTCTTAGTACACCCCTCTTTCAACAGTCATGCAACACTTATCGATTTTCTAGTAAATAACATACTTTACAGTCGTTGACCTTTTCTACAAACGTCCATCAAATCAAACATCCACACATATTGAGTTTTCCATAGTCTCTTGGCCAATATAGTTATTTTTACAAACTGGGGGAAATAGGGTGTTACAATATGCAACATGCTTGATCTTGTAGATCAACTTGGAAGTTACCATTGACTTCCCTTATGGTCTCATAACCAAGGAAAAGATATATATCCTGGTCCTTTTGATTGGTTTCCTCCTCGGTCACTGTAGAAAATTCTGCTAAAGCAAGGGAATATTCCCATAAGATCTCATATTTCCTCGAAGCCTCTGAAGCTTCGATCTAGCCTTCTCAACCATGGCATCTGTCTGTCAGTTCTGGAAGACGTCTCTCTCTTCAATCTAAATCTGAAAGTCTTTGAGTCTCCATTCTCCCTTTGAAGCTTGACTCCCTCTGAGTCTGTATAATTTTCATAGCCATCTGCTCCTCGTGATATGGCTCATCAATGTGCATCCTACAAATTTTCATGGGACCACGTTGGTCGGTTACTGCAACGATTCTGGGTAGGCCCTTCTAGCTCTACTAACTCTTCCTAATGATCTGAAGAGTGATAAACTGCACCAGAGGAATTTGTTCAGTCATCTTTGGAGTCTTATGCTCCTTATAATCAATCTCCATATGAGGTACTATCTATCTCGCAAAAGTACCTTTCTTCGTCGTCTTCTTCTTTGGTACATGGATGTATACAGTAGTGTATACAACTTCTTATCTGGATAGTTTGCTCCATGTCTCAAACTAGAGACCATCTAATATGTTGTCTACTGCAACCATCACTATAGCTCCCCTCAGAGTTATCACTTGTGACCTACCTGGAACAAAGACAACAAAGGGAAAAACAATAGACAAGAATAATACTCTTATAATAATAAAAAAAAGAATGAGAACAATAATCACAGTAGCTCCTTCTTAGAGCTATTTCTTGTGACCTACCTAGAAAAAGAACAAAAAAAAAAATACAATAATAAGAAATAGGAACAACACTCTTCTAGTGTTGTGATCAATCATACCTCCATGGTAACCTTCCCAGAACAAGAAAACAAGAACAAAAATTATAATAGCATTTTCATAAGAACATATCTATGTCAACAAGAATAAAAAAGAAATCTCATGGTAATCATCATATTATTACCAAGGTGGCCTTCCTAGAAGAAAAACAAGAAGTATCTCCTAGAGGAGATGTTAGTTCATCTTGTGACCAAGTACAATAAGCATTTATATCAATAGCAGTTACATGTTTCCAAGTATTCATTGTATCTAGCAGTAATAGAACCTTTCAAGGATTGTTGTCACAACTAGTCATGTAGCAATTATCAAACTTGATATGTGCAAATTGGAAACTTATTAATTTAATCAATCAAATAGGGAACCTGAAGTCTTATATTCAAGAACGAGTGTTGTTGATTTTTTTCCAAGTCTCCTTCACTCAAGATGACAAGTATTCTCTTCAACCTATCCCCTGTACTTAAGACAATATGCTTTCTTGAAATAAATCTGAGTTAGAGAATATAATGAAAATAAACTCTAAGATCTCAACCTTAATCAATCTAATCCTTTGAATAGAGTCAACTTATTACTTTAACTTTGAATAGAGGTTACTATAACTTCAATATATCAAAATAAAACTAGATGTTCATAAGATCACAATAATGCCATAACAACTATAGGCATATCAAAACAATCAAACCTGGAGTTCATTGTTCCTCTTAATGTGTTGGGTCTGAGATCCCTCTAGATCTACGATTGTAACAGATCCCTTCTCCTGCAATTTCACTCAAAATAGTGACACAATTTAAATTTATATAAGTACATTTCTCTGGAAACATTGGCAGCTAGTGGCATAATCCAAAAGTAGCGGAAAGCAATGACGAACCTTAAAACTTCAAAGGTGATCCAACTTTAATCTAAATATATTTGGAGATGTGATAGGGTAAGGAGCACTAGGATAACCAAATATTAGTCCCAACACTTCATAGAAACTTTCACTGCAACTGGTGTTGCAATTGGCACTGCAACTAGTGTTGCAACTGGCATGAAGAAACTGGTGTTGCAACTGGAACTGCAACTAGTGCTGCAATTGGCACTGTAAATGGTGTTGCAACTAGTGCTACAACTGGTGTTGCAACTGGCATGAAGACACTGACATGAAGGAATTGACACGAAGTAATTGGCACTGCAACTGTAACATGCACTACAGACCTAGGGTTTTATGAGGAAACCCTAATTTCTCAACTTCAAAAATTTGCAGGTCTGATTCGGGGAAGATATGATCCCTACTTAGGTGACCTTTTTAGTGAGTTAAGTAAGTGCTCAATTAACTTGACAATGGGGGAAAATAAGGATCTTTCTTCCAGTGGTTAGACTATTACGAAGGAAACCTGCTTTGAAATCATGTTGAAAATTCGGTATGCTCATTTAATCATAGATAATGTCACATCATTATCACCCAATTATAGGCATTCACATATGCCACCCCCGAGCACACTAACCTTTACTTAGAATCATTCTAACAAGCCTACTCCAGAACCAACAGAGAAACCCTAGCTGCTAACTGCAACAACAACTCAAGACAAGTCGAGCGCTCCTTCTCCAATAGTAGCGCACAAGAGAGAGAGTCTCCATATCCAAAAAATAAGCACCATACACAATTCCAACAACTACAACTGCACTACTCTCTCAACCTTGCACCATACTTAGAAATAATATCACCAAGAGAATCACTTGATAGCACTAGAGAGAGACCAAGACCAAGAGATGACCATATACCCTTATTCCTCCTTGCAGTTGTAGTTGCAGCTGCAACTGCAGCTCTCCACAAGACTTGTGCTCTAAATGGGTATCCAAATGAGCTAAAACGTCCTCTATTTATATTAATTTGTCCAGTGACTTCTCTGGCTGGACCAACCTGACTTTCTAGTAATTATATTTTCTATTTATCTTTTTGTCGATTTGTATTTCTGGAAGATAAGATTCTAATATTATTTATTCTGCTAGGCTGACTTGTCTTATAGGGTTTACACACATCTGTTTAATGGTTCACTTGCTTCCATAATATTCTATTCTAATTCATAGGTTAAATGTGGAGGTTAATACCTGCCACAGCTACCGAAACATCAACATTTTCCACCCTTCCTTCAAAAGCAGGATTTCTCATTGCATGTTATGTGGCGCTCAACACAATTTAGAAGCTCCTCATAATCCATCATTGGATCAGAATGGAATATTTGTTGAGTGTCCTTACAACAAGGATGATCATTGTTGTCTCTTCGAACAATGATATTTATCTAATGTTGATTACGTGCATTGAAAGCATGCACAGACTTGTCAAAATATTCTTTTGAAAATCTAACTTGAACAGGGTCATCCCAATTTAATGTGTCCATATTGGGAGCATCTTATATCCAAATAAATCCATGCACATGTGGAGACCCACGATGTTGTCATTCGTAACGACACTAATAATCTATAGCCTTATGAAACTTCTCAAAAATCTCTTCTTGAAACATATTTTGTCTCAAATGAATATAACTTGCTACAATATGAGGATTGTCAATTACATTTTGACGTCTCCATTTCTTCACTTGATGTGGATCTACAGGGCAAGTGCCCGACATTAATTTATGAAAATATGGTCATTCCATATCTGTTGCACTCATTGTGAAGAATATTGTGGGACACCTGATTTGTTGAATCAAGTCACATAATTCTGCACGACACTTGATTCAATATGCACGGGTTCCTCTTAGTACATTCCCAAACCTCGTTAATTTATTTGCAAGTCGAGAACTTGGAAGGTTTTGTAAATTTTCTTGTAACTCATCAACGGTTGTTGGTATTTCTTCCATGTTTTTCTTCACAAAAACCGCAGAGGAAGCTTGAGCACGATGTCTCATAATGATATTAAGTAAAAATTGTCTAAAGCGAGGGTGCCTACCAAATCTGTTGTCACGATATCTAAGAAGATGTTTTGTGTACTCATGAAGATGCACATTTCTCATCCACGGTTGTAACCAATCAGCTTCACCTTTAGGGAACAATGTTAGAAATGCCATATCAAATAACTCCTCTTTGTTATACTCATTTATGGGAGATGAATCCACTGTGGGCCAATCCATTACTTCTTCATATTCTCCATCTGGGTGGTTTGCCTCTCCATTAGGATTATTTGCCCAAGCTCGAATAAGTTTGATTTCCCTAGGTTCATTTGGAGGCCTTGAAGAAAAATAAGTTGTATCACAACCTTATAATATATCATCACTACCTGGAACCCCTTCCAACGCTACAAAGTTCATGTCATTGTCCATATCTAGTATTACTATTGAATTAATCAGATTTGAAACATCTATCGCATTTTCTGGAAACTCATCAATGGCTTGAAAATCAACTTCAACACCATGATAATATGGATCATGGTTAATCTTATACAATAATGCATCTATTACTTTATTATTTATAACAGTGAAACCATAACTTGATCCTTGTTGACCTTTTGTTTGCACAACAATCAGTAAATACAAGTCTTTAATATATCAATGTAAGTTTTTGGAAACTTCTTTAACCTCTTGAGGAAAACTGATGGTGTGTCCTCTATATTTGTATTTCCCACCTATTGAATGCATAACATGAAAAATTGAGTTGGCTCATGCTATCAACATCTCCTCAATTTGTGTAAGACTTTCAAGGACCAAAGGTTGCAAACCTAGATTCATATGGTTTTGAGATGAAAATCTGTGACAAGTACCCTCTCTTTTATGTCTGAACACATTGGACCTGCAGCAGTAGTAATCATCACTTTAATTCTAGGATATGACTCGTCACACACATGGAACATTTGAATATGCCCCAATATATCAATTCTTTCATGAAATTTCTTATGAGCAATAAATGCATCTTCGTATGAAACCACTGATGCATTTGTTTTTGTTCGAATTCCTTCTTCATCTAGCTCTATTGGTACATTTATTCGTTGACTAGTACTGGTTATAGTAACATGTCCAGTTTGTGTCGTTGCTTCATTTATACCTCGTCGTTGTCTTTGTCTATGTACTTTTATTCGATCTCGATGTTGACTTCTATGATTTTCCCCGCCATCCTCATCTTGTCTTTGTAATTTTACTCTTTTTCTTTCACGATCTTTTCTTCGTTGTTCTTCCCTTTGATAATTAGTCATTTGTTGTCGTCGCAATCTTTGTCGCTCATTTTTTCGTTTTCTGGCTTCTTCCCTTTCCATTTCAATGAGATCTTCCATTTGATTTAGAGCTTCCCTTCTACTCCATTGTTGTTGTCGACTTCTTACATCCTCAATATTATCAATGTTCATTCCCCCATTAAGAGTAGACATCTTGACGCTCAATTTTACTATTTATATTTTTGTATCAAACAAAAACACTGAAATCAATGAACACTAAGATCAAAATTATTGGACATTGAAAACAAAAACACTGAAATCAATGAACACTAAGATCAAAATTATTGGACATTGAAAACAAAAACACTGAAATATATTTTTATGGATTCATATTTATATAAATTTTGAGTTATAAATTTAAATGAATGGAACAAAGTTACATTTAATGATCAAGAATCCAGTTAACAGTTTCAAATACAGATTGAATGGAGTAAAGTTACATTTAATGATAAATAATCCACTTAACAATTTTGGATAAAATCAACATGATTATTATGGATTTTCCAAACATTGGAGCTAAAAGATGTCTTTGAAATATAGTCCTTTATTTATCATTTAAAATTTTTCTTAAATCATAAAAATCAAATTTAAAATCTAATATGGCCATGTATTTATCATTTAATTTTTTTTACATTGTGTTGAAAGATGGTCTTTAAGCAATGATAGATGTTGCCTCGTATCTACATCATTTATGCTCAAGGACATAAAATTACCTTCTTAAATCATAAAATTCAAATTTAAAATATGATTAATAACTCAATGTACGTAATGTTAACTATTAACATCACATATCTAACATAAGTGTTGAAATATGGTATTTAGGCAGTGGTAATTGTTTCATTGTAACTACTGACTTTTTGCTTGGACGACTGAAGTTACCACAGGTAGGGTGGGTAGGTTCTCATAATTATAACCTTTCACTTCTTGGTTCCCAGAAGAAAATGTGTAGAGTGGATAATGAACACCTGCATCTCTTACATTCTTTAATTATGTTAGATTATCCCACTGTTCTACTGAGATCGTATCTCATCCAAGATTGTAAAATGCATCACCTTTTATGGGAGCATCAAATACTATATAATAGTGATTCCTCTACGGAGTGATCTGTTGGATTATGATGGATTGTTTGTAAATTTAGGAGATAATGAGATATATGGACAATTTGCACTTTCAAAATAATTTCATGCATTAAATACTCACAAAGATCATGGTGAGATACTATCATTTAGAATCTTGGATGAGATAGGATCTCAATAGAACGGTGGGATAATCTAACATAATTAAAGAATGAAAGACATAGAATTGTAAGATAAGTCCCCATCGTATGTTTACATTCATATCATTAAATGCTCTAAACAAAATACTTATTACATGTTGATATTACACAGATCTACCACATAATTCATAATTCAGATTCAATCTATGGAGAGACATATCTCACGTGACATTATAAAATTGTGATAGTTTAGCATATGATAAATACCTGGAGATGTTGGAGTCCGAAGTGGCTATAATGGAGCCTGGGATGGAGCCACAAGTGGAGATAGTGGAGCTCAGAGTGTGATATAATGGAGCACGAGGTGTAGTAGTCTTTTTAATTTTCTTTTATCTTTATTTAATTAGGTTAGTTTAATTTAATTTGAATATATATGTGTGTGTGTTTTTTATTTCGCAAAAGGTTAGAGCCGACATATACAATTTTCATTTACATAATTTTATTATTATTATTTAAGAGTGACATGTGTCATCTCCACGTTGAATTTATGCACAAAATCACACATCGACCTAATATTGGGATGTAGAATGTGCCTCTTGGCGTAATTAGTCATGACCACAAGGGAGACTAGACACTCTCTTCATAGCTTAAGACCTAAAGGAATGAAATTATGCCCACTTATAGTTTTCCTTAAATAAGGGTGATGGGTTTGTTGATAATAGCAAGTAATGACTATGATCCTCATGATGGATTAATAATTGAATTATAACGTATTTTGCTACCTTCTAAAATAAAACAAATGAAATCATAATGTATGGATTCCTTTCTTGGTGTAACTTGTTTTAGTATTCATTGAATGGAGAGACTTTTTACACCTCATTATGTGTAATAACAAAAAATATTTCAATATGGATCATAAATAGAATATTTCAATATCCATCTTAAGTAATATATATATATATATATATATATATATATATATATATATATATATATATATATATATATATATATATATATATATATATATATATATATATATA